>JAQHUG010000039.1:8124464-8140708 GCA_028555095.1 Dicrostonyx torquatus | reverse complement strand
CTATGACAAACAAAGCTGCTATGAACATAGTTGAGCACATGTCCTTGTGGCACGATTGAGCATCCTTTGGATATATACCGAAAAGTGGTATTGCTGGGTCTTGAGGAAGGTTGTTTCCTAATTTTCTGAGAAATCGCCACACTGACATCCAAAGGGGTTGTACCAGCCAGCATTCCCACCAGCAATGCAGAAGTGTCCCCTTTTCCCCACATCCTCTCCAGCATAGGTTGTCATCAGTGTTTTTGATCTTGGATCTGGCTCTTATAATCTTTCTGTCTCCTCTTTTCTAATTTCCCCTTAGCCACCATTTTAGTCAGGGGTTCTATTGCCGTGATTAAACACCATGACCCAAAGCAAGTTGGGGAGGAGAGGGTTTATTTGGCTTACACTTCCATAGTACTGTTCATCAAAGGAAATCAGGACAGGAACTCAAGCAAGGCAGGAAGTGATGAGGAAGCCTTGAGGATGATACTTACTGGCTTGCTTATCTGCTTTCTTTTAGAACCACCAGCGTAGGGATGGCACCACCTGTAATGGGCTGGGTTCTCTCCCATCAATCATAAATTAAGAGTATTTACTTTTTTCTTTCAGGCTTGCCTACAGCTCATTTTGTGGAGATATTTTCTCAACTGAGGCTTCCTCCTCTGTGGTGACTCTAGCGTGTGTCTAGTTGACAGAAAACTAACCAGGCTAGCCATAGTGTAGGAACTGTGCTTGTAGCGGTACCAGCTGGGGGTCTCGTACCCATTGGTTCTTTATTTCCCACCTTGTGACCATCTGCGGCTCACTGTGGTAGCTTTCATCTGCTGCAGAAAGGAGCTTCTTTGATGAGTGCTGAGCGTTACGCCCAAATCTGCGGGGTCCCCACAAAAGCCAACAAAGGAGACCGAGTCCCTTATGTAAAGGGAAAGAGCCTTTATTTTAATCAAGTTTGCAAACTTGGTCTCTCCGCATGTCCAACGTATTGAAATATCCAGAGAGCCCCAAGCTCTATTAGAATTGGGTTTTTATAGTAGTAAAGGTGGGGGTGAGGGGTCTCTGAGGTTCAGGACCCCTGATAGGCTTACATTTGTCTAGGGGTGTCCTGGTGAGGTGCACTGGCAGGTGATCCTATGTACAGCAGTTGGAAGTCAGGCACTTCCTTTGAATGGTCTGCTCAGTAATCTCAGTTTGTGGTGTTTTCTGCTATCAGGTATTGCTTCAGGGTAAACTACTGAGACTCGGGCCTCTTATTTAAATTCATCCATGGCCAGAGTCCCGGGTGATAATGGTTGGAAGTAAAGAAGTTCCTTTGAGTGACCTGCCCAGATTTAGATTATCATGGCTGGCCCGCACACTGAGAGCTACACTTATACCTAACTACCTTCTGCCTGCTAAATTCCTGGCTGTTCTCCCTTCCAGTCCTTGGGGTGTTTGTTTTCTAGGGAGTTTACTAGGGTTGAAGATTGCTTTTAAAGTTTTTTTTTTTTTCTTGTTTGGTTTTGTTTTTGAAGTGGGGTCTCACTCAGCCTAGCCTGACTTGGACTGCATTGGCAGTGCTGTGCTGTCCAAGCTAACCACAGTCCTGCTGTGACTCTTGCCTCAACCTCTCTAGTGCTGGATTAGAGGCGTTAGCCCATCCAGCCTGGCTGGGAATTTGCTTTTGAATCCCAGGCCAACTCCAGGCTACTCTTAGAGACTGTAGGTACAGAGAAGGAGAGGGACCCTTTGAGTCTGATCCCCTCCTTGGGTTGCTGTGATACCGATAAAACCCAGATGCTGTTGACCGAGCAGGATTATTAGAGCTTTTATACTAATGTAAACTGTGGAAACTATCTTGAAGAGTCAGTACGGACAAGGTGTAAACTAGTCAATTGCTCACTTACACACGTATGTCGGGAAAATGCACAAAATAAATAGTGTATTTGTCTTAGTGAAATTCAATCCCTCTTGATTATAGCATGTTGAATTTTCTAATTAAATCATGCTGTGTAGTGGGGTGCACACCTTTAATCCCAGCACTAGGGAGTCAGATACAGGTGGATATCTGTGAATTCGAAGTCAGTCTGGTCTATAAAGCAAGTTCCAGGACAACCAGGGCTACAGAGAAACCCTGTCTTGAAAAACCAACCAAACAAACAAATCTTATTGATTGACCATGAATCGTCAAATTCAGATTTTATTTTCCTGGGAATGTAATTTTTTTTTACATTCATTCATTCATTCATTCCTTCTTAGAAGCCAAATGCTATAAAAATATGTTTCTAGACAGTTTTCAAAGGGTTGGTTTTATAATTATAAATGGGTAATGATTGTTCATGGATTAATTATATAATTTTGATTAATTTTTCTAGTGACTAAGTAGCTAGGCCAAGGCAAGGGGATTACAGTTTATTTATTACTATATAACCAATCTTTCAATAAGTTTATGTACATATGTATATTGTGTGTGTGATAAAATCTTACTATGTAACCTAGGCTGACCTATAACTCTCTGTGTAGTCCAGCATAGCCTCCAGTTTGTAATCTTCCTGTCTCAGCCTTCTGAGTGCTGAGGTTATAAGCACATACCACTTACTTGGCTCTTATTACTCATTTCTTTAAGGTGAAGGTCACATAAAGCATAGATTTCTAGAACATATTAGATATCCCAGAGAGTAATCCCGTTAAGAATGCTGTCGCTACCAAGCATGATGGTGCACTGCCTCCCTGACCGTAGTGTTTGGGGTGCAGGTGCAGCAGGATCAGGGGTCTGGGGCCAGCCTGGCTATATGGCAAGATCCTGTGTCACGAGAAAAGCAGGGTAGGGTGGAGAGATGGCTCAGTGGTTAAGAGCACTGGCTCTTCTTCTAGAGGACCCAGTTTCTATTCTCAGCATCCACATGGTGGCTCACAATGGTCTGTAACTCCAGTTCCAGGGAACCTGACACCCTCTGGCCTCCATCAGTACCAGCCATGTACATGGTGCATGTGATGCCCAGATCGTGGAGTCCCCCAAAACCAACAAGGAGACCGAGACCCATATGTAAAAAGCAAAGAGCCTTTATCCAAGTTTGAACTCGAACTCCCCATATGTACAATGCATCGATACAATCAGAGAATCTCAAGCCATCTGATAAACAGCAAAGCCTTCCTCCTTCGAGAATCTGAAATGTAAGAAATCACAGGGAGATGGTTCATTTGGTAAACTGCTTGTCACACAGAGGAAGACCTGAATTCTTATCTCTAGCACCCTCATAGAGAAGCTGGGTGTGGTGGACACCTGCAATCCCATGCCTGTGGAGGTGTCTGCCCAGGAGAATCCATGGCTCTTACTGGCCAGCCATTTTAGCTGAATCAATGGGCTCTAGGTTCAGTAAAAGACTGATTGTTAGTCTTAGAAAACACGGTGGAGAACGATAACAGATACTCAGTGTATATTTTCTGTAGGAATATACCAGTCCACTGTGCACGCTTTTAATCCCAGGAGGCAGAGGCAGGTCGATCTCTGTGAGTTTGAGGCTGGCCTGGTCTACAAAGGGAGTCTAGGATAGCCAGGGCTACACAAAGAAACCCTAAATACACTCACACACACATATATAAATAATGCTATATATAATTTAAATATATATAGTGTTTACATAAATAATGACTGTGTAAATTATATAGTCACCTTATACATCTAAGCAGTTTCAGCTACATTGGCTATTCATGGGAGGTGAAGAGCCATGACTTTTATAAAACCTTTATCCTAGATTTTAATAGAATAGTATCTGGAATGTCTGAAAAATGTTGTATATTCTCAGCAAATTTAAATTGGTTGAAAAAATATTGTGTCATTGGTAAGGTGGGGCACACTTGTAATCCCAGTGGAAGAGTCAGGAAGTGAGGCCAGTCTGGGCTACACAGTAGGCTCATTTCTCAAAAAGACAACAAAGTTAAACATACAAATACAAAATATAAAGCCGGGCGGTGGTGGTGCACGCCTCTAATCCCAGCACTCGGGAGGCAGAGGCAGGCGGATCTCTGTGAGTTCGAGGCCAGCCTGGTCTACAAGAGCTAGTTCCAGGACAGGCTCCAAAGCTGCAGAAAACAAACCAACCAAAAAAACAAAATATAGTGTGTCAGCAGCTCACAGTAAATCTTTAATATTTTTATTTAGAAATATTATTAGATCAGTTGTGTTTCAGCCCCAGACTATTCTCCAATATGAAAAGACTACTAAGGGGGAAATGAAAATAACACACAGATTCTTCATGCATCCTTTTTGAGATGGGTCACTCTGTGTAGCTCAGACTGACCTTGAATTTAGGATTATCCCGCTTCAGTCTCCCTAGCATTCAGATTGCAGGCCTGTGCCACCATACTAAGATTTTAATCCTCTTAACATTACTGTATTTTTTAAGGCCATGAAAATGTATGTTTATCATTTTCCGCTTTGTTTTTACAGGAATACCAGTGTATTCAGTAGCATGGGGCCCAGATTCCGAAAAGGTTCTTTATACAGCAGGCAAGCAGCTCATCATTAAACCTCTTCAGCCAAATGCTAAAGTTTTACAGGTACATCTCCGGCCTTTGTAAGTTGCTCTCTGGCTCTGTGTCCCTGAGAAGCTGGGTGGTCCTTGCAGTCCCCTCCTTCTGGTTAGTCCCCTGCCTGCCCGAGAGCTTTATTTGCAGGTTTTTTTGTTTTGGTTTTTCGAGACAGGGTTTCTCTGTGGCTTTGGAGCCTGTCCTGGAACTAGCTCTTGTAGACCAGGCTGGTCTCGAACTCACAGAGATCCGCCTACCTCTGCCTCCCGAGTGCTGGGATTAAAGGCGTGCGCATCAATGAATTCCCGTTCACGTTTCCCAGAGGCGCACGTTTCAGCTCACGTTGGTGTAGTCAGTCATGCAGATGTGTTGAGTTCCTGCGCTGGCCTGTGAGTGCGCACAGGTGAGCATCCCGCAGTTTACGGAGTCAGCCTCCGGTGTGTAGGTCTGAGACGAAACAAAGCAAAGTGAGACTCTTAAGAGGGTTTAGATTTTGTTTTTAATCATCATTATTATCTATCCAAACACTTGTGCTCTCCTGAAGGCCTGGCATTGTTTTAGTATGTTTCAGAACGGTGGAGGAGTCAGTCTAAGACTGAGAACCAAGTATGTGCGTCTACTGTTATGAATAATATGGAGAACATTTGGCATAAGGATAGATGCTGAGCTGACATTTGCTTGTGTGCTATTCAGAAAAGGAGGAATAGTTTTTAGGAGCTAAATCTTAAAGAATAGGTGGGGAGGTGATCCTAAACCCAGGGAGTAGAAGAACACTGGTTATTTAAAAATGCGAGGAAAAGGGGTAAACAATCACCCAAAAGCAAGCAAAACAACCATGGCTCCTAAGACAGGTTAGGCAGGGCCAAATAAAGGACACCCTTTAAAGTAGGATGCACGATTTGGTTATTGAAGGTGGAATGGTCTCCCTTACATTTTGGTGAAAACATAGTGTGGTTTGGCTTTTGTCTTGGTTGCTTTTCTGTTGTGATAATACACCATGACCAAGGCAACTTACAGTGTTTACCACTCCAGTTGGTGCTTGAACCCTGGGAGAGCAGGGCCCTAAAGAAGAGGTGAACTAAAGTCTCGTGCAACAGTGAACTTTATTCAGAACTGAAGGTTAAGAAAAATCATCTGAATAAAGTGTGCAGCCACATTTCACAGAAACCTGTCTTTCCCTGGAGGCGCATGAACAACAGCAGCTGAAGCAAGCTCACTCCTGTCCGCTCCACCAGGGAGCAGTGTGGAAATGCATCCCAGAGCAGTTCTGTGTTCTGAAGCGGCTGAGGTGACAAGACTTGTCTTGTTGTCTTGGAATTGTCTCACAAGCACTCAAAATTCTCACAAGACTCCATTCTCGGACTGTGTTTCAACATTGCAGAAAAAAGGGTTTATTTGGTGCTTGTTGTTTTAGAGGGTTAGCATGCCTGTCATGGCAGGGAGCATGGCAACAGGCAGGTCAGTATGGCACTGGAGCCATAGCTGGGTCATGTCTTGATCTGCAAGTAGGAGGCAGACAAAGAGACACTGAGAATGTTGCAAATCTCATCTTCAGTGACACACCTCCCCCAACATGGCTACACTTCTTAATTCTTCCCAAACTGTTCCACCAATTGGAGACCAACTGTTCAAACAGGAGCCTGCGGGGCCGTTCCCATCCAAACTACCATGCTCCACTTGCTGGCCCCAGTAGGCTCATGGTCATATCATAGCCCAACTTTAAAGGTCGCCATAGTCTTTCACAGTCTCAACATGATTTAAAAGTTCAAAATACAACCTCTTCTGAGACTTAAGCAATCTTAATTATAAATCCTTATAAAATCAAAAAACAAATCACATACTCCCAACACACAGTGACACAGAATATGCATTACCATTCCCAAAGGGATAAATGGGAGCATAGCAAAAAAATTTAGATGAACCAAAAAACAAAAATGAAATCCAGCAGGGCAAACTCCAACCCCTGTATCCCCATGTCTGTTGTCTAAGGGCTTAGATGGCTTACATTGCTCTCCCTCAAGCTGGTTCTAGTCCTTGTCTGCAGCTCTGCTTGGCAGATGTTTCGTGACTCTGGCATCTCCACTGTCTTGTGGTCTCCAGTGCAAAGCAAGCTTCCCTTTCACAGCTTCATGCAGTAGCCTCTGGGGCCTCCATACAGGCCCTGCCACATACCTGCCTCAGCGCCTTTCTCTAACCACAGAAGATGTTCCCACAACCCTTTGCTCCTGTACCCTTCAGGACTCTAAAGCCAGAACTGTGTGGAGTGAGGCTCCGGGTCACTTGCTTCCTCTCTGTGATGACAGAAAGCTTTGAGTTTCTTTGCACCTCAGCCTTCTTGTCTCTGACAGTAATACCCGCTTCCTAGATTGTTTGTGAGGATTAATGTCAGGTATGTAGTAAGCACTTGATATTGAGTAGCTGCTACCGATGCTGTTACGTTGTCATGAATTAGTATGTTTTCCTTCCCTTTTAATAAGCTAGAGAGCTCAGATGAAAAAAGATGGAAAGGGGGATGGAGCAGTGGCTCAGCCATTAAGAACACTAGAGGACCTAGGTTAGATTCCCAGCACCCACATGGCTCACAACTGTTTATAACTATAGTTCCAGGGAATCTGATGCCCTCTTCCGGCCTCTAGGCATGCATGTGGTATCCAAGACATGTATGTAGGGAAATACGTATAAAATGATCAAATAAATTAAAAATGATTTTAAAAAGATATAAAGAACTTGGTGATGGAGATCACCTACATCAGGTATAAGAGTGTTTTAGAAAGATGGCTCAGCAGTTAAGCACATTTACTGCTCTTGTAGAGGATCCTGGTTCTGTTCCCAGCACCCACACAGCAGGTAGCATCTGTCTACAACTCCAGTTCTTGTGGATTTGGTGTCCTCCTCTGGCTTCTGTGGGTACTGCACACATGTAGTCCACATACATGCATGCAGGCAGTTGACACACAAAATTAAAAACAAAAACAAAGAGCACCCGTTTCAGAAGTTGGGTAAATGTAGATTTCAAGCAATAAAGAGGTCAAGGAAACTTTGATGTTCCATACCATAATTTCTGTATAGACCACATGTGTTATCTCTCATCTATCTTTCTGTCTATCAGTTATTAATCAAGAAACTAGCCCACAGGCCTAAAGACTACTCTACATTTTCTCAATGTAGGCTCCCTCTTCTCTTCTAGTATTAAATTGACAAAAAACTAACCAATAAATCTGCAATGAAATTAGGCAGCAAAAACAGGAACATGAAATCTTTTCATTTATACCTTTGGTTTATATTCAAGTGCATTAAGACATCTGTAATTAGGCTTATATGAATGAAACTTTGAAGTTATGTGCATCATCATAACATGTACTTTAAGGCTTGCATGTAAGCCAGAATAGAAGAGAAAGAAAATAAACCCATTATCACAGTTCACTGGAGCGAAAGAGGAGTTAGAGTATAATTAGAAATTTAATGCAAATTATCCATTCCTTTTGTGACTTTAAACTTGTAGCAAATTCTCCAGGAGTATAAGCACACACAAGTATGGATGGCCCACGAAAAGGAATGCAGTTTAGAACTGTAAGCCCCATTTCCACACACTCAGAATCCGGTTTTATATGAGAAAGCATATTTATTTATTCATTCAGTATAAATATACTACGTGCCAGCTGTATGCCATTATGCTGAGTATTGTATATTAAATAGAATAGACCAGCATGTGTGAGGCCCTGGGTTTGATCACAGCCTCACACACACAAAACAAGCAAGCAAACAAAATGTATCTTCATTTTATTTTATAAGAAAGAGAGCTGGGCAGTGGTGGTGCACGCCTTTAACCCCAGCACTTGGGAGGCAGAGGCAGGCGGATCTCTGTGAGTTCGAGGCCAGCCTGGTCTACAAGAACTAGTTCCAGGACAGGCTCTAAAAACTACAGAGAAACCCTGTCTCAAAAAGCCAAAAAAAAAAAAAAAGAGAGAGAGAGAGAGAGAAATAGATGATGCTCCCTGCCATAGGAGCTTGTTGTTCAAGTGGATCTTAAATTTAAAAAAATGCCTAACTACATGAATGGTAATAGCAAATAGGAACATGAATTACATTTAACAGTAATGCACCCATGCTTATTTTCTACATTACCAGGTTTTGTGTGATATATATCCATATATATGGATATGCATTCTATATGTCTCTGTAGCATTTATGTTTAAGAACAAGAAAACCATGCTTGCCTTATAGATTGCAAATTTCTGGGTAACTTGTATATGTCTGTCTGTAGGGATTTTGTATGTATAGAATATATTTTTTATTATAGAAAACGTTTCATTATATAGTAAATCAGAGGATTTGTAATATATTCAGTTGTGACATAGACCCAATAAAGTAAAGAGAAAAAAGCTGAAGAGATGTGCAGGGAAAACAAGTGAGAGAGTGAGAATACTGAAGATGTTTATACAGTAGAGGTTGAAACAAAAGAACAAAATCGTCTGGCATATCACTAACTGGTGAAGCGTATTTTTTGTGTGAGGCCCTAGGATCAATTTCTAGCCCTTTCTTGAGTTTGTAAGTAAAGCACGAAGACAGTATCATTGAAAGGACCGTCAGTACAAAGGAGATTTGAAGTCAGAGATTTGATAGCTTAGATTATATCACATTTATTCTACCTTATTATGCTGAAGTCAAACTTGAAACAATTTAGCAGCGAGCAGTTTTCCCCTGGAGTCCCTGCAGCTGGGCAGATTCCTAGGATGTAAGCTGTAAACTGAATGTCCTTATGTAAACTGGGATGAAGCAAGCCAGTGACGAATTGCACAGTGACTATTGAAGGCTGATTGGAATCCATGAAAGGATGATAAGGGAAAAAGAAAGCAAAGGGAAGAGAAAGAGGTAAGCATGACAGTGGTCTACAGTCACCCTAGCCCCTAAGCAGGGGTGGCAGGGGTATCACTTGCGTCCAGTAGTTTAGGCCAAGCTGAGCAACACAGTAAGACCCTCAGCTCTTACGAAAAACAAAACAAAAACGAAAAGAAAACAGAAAGCAGATTTTCTTTTTATAGAAAACAATTTCACTTCTAAGGTTGTAATATCTTTCCCCTTCACAGTGGAAAGCCCATGAAGGCATTATTTTAAAAGTCGATTGGAACTCAGTCAATGACCTCATTTTATCTGCTGGTGAAGACTGTAAGTATAAGGTATGTGTCTGAGCTTCATTCCCCGTTACAGTGCTAAAACTTCCCGAGAAAAGCAGCTGTCAGAGAGTAAGGGTTGGTCTGTCTTACAGTGGTGGTTCCATCACTGGGGGGAAGGCAGCTGCTGGTCACACCAGCAGTCAGGAGCACAGAGAGGATGCATGCATGTACGCTTGTATTCAGCTCATCTTAGAGTCCAGGACACAAACCCAGAGAGTCATGGCTGCCCAGTGGTGGGTCTTCCCTCTTCACTTGACATAATCAAGACAGAACCCCACCGACATCCCCAGACCAACCTGCTAGACAGTCTTTTCTCACATGGTTCTATATTTTGTTGACAAATAAAACTGGCCATGATAATATATACTGTTTAGACTTACTGTCGGCTTCAAAGAATAAAGTTTAGGGGAAAAATGCTTGTCATAAAAGACTATTCTCTTAGTCTTTTATCTGTAACAATCGAGCAAACTGGTTTTCAGCTTTAAGTGCTATTTAAAGTTCTCATAATAAAATTTTGATTTAATAAACAGCAACATCAACTCAGCTCCTTTTTTGTGCTTCAATTTAAATCAGCTCATTTCTTTAGTCACTTAAAACTTGAAAACTCAGTCCTAGTAGCTTCCTAAATGTCGGTCCGTTTCATTCAAAATACCTTGTGGGTGCTCAGATTTTCCTCTTTCTGCGGTACTGGGACCATTGATAGGCTAGGCCAAAGTACCCCTATTGTGGAGTATCCCTAGCTTCAACAGTAAAGTGTAGAGTAACTGTAGTTGCTGGGACTTGAGCCGAAATAAATGTTAGAGAAGTCAATAGAAATCTCATTTGGCAAAGAGGGATTCTAGGCAGGCCAGCCACCACCAGATTTTACTATTAAATTGAAAGTACTTAAAATGAGTAGATGTCATGTTTAATCCAGGGTTAGCAATGTTATGAAATTCTTCTTTCTGAGGCACTTAAGTTTCCAGGAGTTCTGCTTTCTCCTCCTTGTATGATGGTAAACTATCTAGTTGCTAATTCTCTATGATCATGATTTCTTAGTCTTCACTTGATATTTTATTGGAGGACAAGCTTTTGTAGTAACGTGGTGACATTATAAAACATTTAAAATGTTTGATTTTGTAGGTTTGGGATAGTTACGGCCGCGTGCTGTACAGTTCTCAGCCTCACGAGCACCCCATTACCTCAGTTGCCTGGGCTCCGGATGGAGAGTTGTTTGCCGTTGGATCCTTTCATACTTTACGCTTGTGTGATAAGACTGGGGTAAGTCGCAGCAGGAGCAGTCCCAGAAGTGCACCGTAGATATGGGGATGCACTACACAGCGTTCCCCCTATAGGAAAGTATTTAAGCCCTCTTGTTTGTCTTAGTAAGGTGGTTCAGTTCCTGATTGGGAGATTAAACGTTTCCAGATGAAGAGTAGACATATTCTCTGATACTTATCATTTGGAAATATTTGTTTTGAGCGTGGCTCTGAAGGGTGACAAGACAGTGTGGCTGTGCAGCTTTTTGCCCACTTTGTGTGGAAAGCACAGCTTTAAGGGTTTTTTTGGTATCAATATGCTTCATAAAAATTTTAGTTGTGTATTTTTGTAGGCATTACTAGGAAATTTAAAAGTTGATTTTTGTGCCAGGCATGATGGTGCATGCCTTTAATCCCAAAACTTGGAAGGCAGAGGCAGGCAGATCTCTGTAAGTTGGAGGCCAGCTGGTATACACAGCAAGTTCCAGGCCAGCCAGGAAAAGTGAAGCCCTGTTTCTAAACGTAAGCAAACAGACAAATCTCTAAAAGTCCCCAAAGGATATATATTTCTTTCTTAAGGATGTGTGTTTAGGGAGCTGGGGTGGTGACTTGGTTGGTCCGTTCCTGCTGCCCATGTGTGGAGGTCTGCATTTGGATCGCTTACACACATAAAAGCCAAGCATGGTGCACACTTCTGCCCAGTAGAGACATAAGAATCCCTGTAGCCCATCGGGTATCTGGAAAGATGAGCTCCAGGTTCAATGAGACCCAGTCTCAGAACAGAGTGGAGAGAGGTAGAGGAAGAAACTTGCTCTCAGCTCTGTCCTCTAAACACGTGGACACAGAAGTGCATGCACGACCACATGCACATCTGCACACACTCACACAAATGTGCACACAGCACACACACACACGCAGGGCACACAGAGTGTACCTCCTAAAGGTACCGTCCTGAAGACTCTTCAAGCCATCATGGGGCATCTGGAGACATTGCAGGTGTGAACTGTCCCCATGGGATGGGGGACTCTCCTAATTGTTGTATAGCTTCCCTTCTTTAACTTCAAATTTGGGTAGTTTGAATTTTAGGACTTTATAAACCGCCTATTGACATTTCTGATTACTTGTCGCCCATCAGATAAAAGGTTAGCCTTGTGCCCGGAAGTCAAAGCTTTGCAGTCTGGTGCTGTGAACCCCACTCAGTCACTTCCCCCACAGCGGCCTGGTAATGTGTCTGTGAGCCCGGCCGAATGCTGGCTCCTAAGCCCTTCCTGCTACTCATGGCCTTACTCCTTCTGCTATTTTCCCATTTCTTTATACTTTTGTCCC
Source organism: Dicrostonyx torquatus (assembly GCA_028555095.1). Lineage (NCBI taxonomy): Eukaryota > Metazoa > Chordata > Mammalia > Rodentia > Cricetidae > Dicrostonyx > Dicrostonyx torquatus. Next base: position 8,128,482 of record JAQHUG010000039.1, on the reverse strand, counting down.
TTTCTCCCTCTACCCCTCCCTCCCACCTTCCTTTCTTTCTGTGAGACGGGATCTTGGTATACATCCCAGACTGCCTTTAAATGTGTTATCTTCTTTGTGCCTCCCACACACTGAGATTACAACTGTGCACCAACCATGCCTGGCTTCTATCCATTCATTTATTTATTCATTCATTTATTTATTCATCCATCCTTTTGCTGGCCATTTATTTATTTATTATGTTTTTTTGAGACAGGGTTTCTCTGTATAGCTTTGGAACCTGTCCTGGATCTAGCACTGTAGACCAGGCTGGCCTCAAACTCACAGAGATCCACCTACCTCTGCCTCCCAAGTGCTGGGATTAAAGGCGTGTGCCACGACTGTGTGCCTGCTTGGCTTCATTTTTGTCTTTTCATAGAATATTCTCATTTCCATCTAATATATAGTGATTTGTGCACATTCTTTAATGTCTGTCTCACTATTGGTTTCTTTTTATCAGTCTTGTGTAGACAACTTGAAGTTTGTTTGTTAACCTTCTTGGTGTTAGCGTCTGGTTTTCCCCTTCTCTCAGGTATAACATTAGGGTGTTAGGTGTTCTCATCACTTAAAACCTTGTTTTGATTGCCTCAGGTGCCCCTCAGCGATTGTGTCTAGAGAACATATAGACTCACTTTTGTAATGCATTATGCTTTTATATCATCTATTCTAGTTTTATGTATATTATTTTTGACTCACTAGTGCATAGGATCCCATAGTTTAAATATTATCTATACAATATAGTAGGTATTCAGTAATTTATTAATAAATCAGCTTGTGCATAATTGTTTTAATGTATCTTTTTGATAAAATTTTAAAAATTATGCAAATAATTGTATTCAAAATTTACCTCTTTAAGCACCATATTCTTTTTTAGACTAACAATAATTCTTGAAAGGTAAGCTGAATTGACTAAATATGTTATTATCTTAGAGATTTGAGACTAATATTTTAAGTATATATTCTTTTTCTTTGATAGTCATTAAATATATACTATTCATCAGACAGCGTTTGTGAAACGGAGCTTTAGATTAAACATAGAGACTTTCATCCCAGTGGTAATAGTCTGTAGAGCTCGTAAGACTTATACAGACTAGCCCTAAGTGATCTATGAGAGGCTTGTTAAGCACTGTGAGGATGGGTGTGAGCCTCATCTTCCCTGTGGGACACTGATTAGAGAACCGAGGCTTGGCGAATAAGAAATTCTCTAAGGAGACAAGGTTAAAGGGATGAGTTCAGGCAAAGGGAAGCTGTTGTGTCTCCATGTGTGAAGGGTGTGGCCGTTTGTGCAGTGTCAGTAGGATAGTTTCAGAGGTTGACATCAAGAGACAGTCACCAAAGCAGCCTGCTCTGGCTGTACAGAAGGACAGATTTTTATCCTTTAAGATCTGGTCCTTTCTGTGGGCCCTCAGTTGCCGAGTGAGAAAAACAGAACAGAGCTCAGGGCATTTTCCTCTGTAGTCAGAGGAAGCACCGTATTGATCTGTTTAACTGTGAGCGCATCTGCGGTAAGAATCATTTGAACAGCTAGAACCGTAAAGCTGGGAAGCCAGCATAGTTTGTTGCAGGAAACACGAAAGCACTGTGACTGGTGGGTAGTAACTAGAATTCAAATGTTGGAAGTATTGCTGTGATAACAGAGGGACTGTGATATGGGAGAGAAGGCAAACCAAGCAAAGGCAAGGAATTAAAATCTATTAGAAAAATTAAAAGCTGTCATGCAGTGATGGCACACGCCTTTAGGCCAGCCTGGTCTACAGAGTGATCTAAGACAGCCAGGATCACATAGAGGAAACTGTCTCAAAAAAAAAAAAAAAAAAAAAAGGAAAAAGAAAGAAAAAGTACAGCCTTAGCACAGGGTAACAATAATTTGGACTTTTTGTAGGGACAATGGTGCACTACTTCTTTAGATAGTGAGCTTTCAAAGAGTGGCATTTCAGAAGATGTGTGTGGAGGACAAATTAGAGAAGAGATGGGAGAGAGGCAGAGTGCCTGAGCACGAGGCTCTGGGTCTCAATAATGAACTAGCAAGTTGAGCTAGAAAGGGGTGGGTTCAGGAGAGAAATCTTTGCGATATATTTGGAAAGAGCCATGCATGGTTATTTATAGTTTTGACTACCTTACCATCTTAATTACTGCTCGCGTGCTTTCTTGAACACAACCCCCTAATATGACATAAATTATTCTAATTTTGTATTATTGGATACTTTGTGGAAGCATTACAGTAATCAAGTTACTTAAATTTTAGCATGCACAAGCATTACTTAGGTATTGCTAAAGGCACCTTATATTTTAAATTTTGTTTTGATTTTTTTAATTCTTTGGGAATTAATTGATACATACAATATATTTTGATTGTATTCACTCCTAATTCCTTGTAAGTTCACCTCCTCCCTACTTTGTGTGTTCTCTTTTAAGAAATTTTAAAAATTAGTGATTTATTTTTATTTTATGTGTATTGTTGTTTTCCCTGCCCTGTGTGTCTGTGTGAGGATGTTGGATCTCCCAAAGCTGGAGTTACAGACAGTTGTGAGCTGCCTGTGGGCGCTAAGAATTGAGTCCTCTGGAAGAGCAGCCCGTGCTCTTAACTGCTGAGCCATTTCTCTAGTCCCTTTAAGAAAAAAATTTAAGTAGCCTACTGAGTTGAAGGCGTAAGTCATCAAACCAGTTTGTGCTGTCCATATACTCAGGGGTTCGGATCTATCCACTGGAGCATGGTCAACCTCCTAGGGACCCACCCACAAAGAAAGCTGACTCGCCCGCCCCTAGAAGCTTCCCTGTAAATGGCTTCTTAGCTAGAGGTGGGAGTTCATGAGCCCTCCTCCCTGTGTGCTGGAGTGTTTGTACAGGCCTCACATAGATAACCACAGGTGCTGTGTGCTCATGCATGAGCTGTCCTGGAATGTCCAGAAGACTCTGGCCTTCCCATTCTGGTTCTTATAATCTTTTTTGTCCCCTCTTCCACAACGGTCTGTGAGCCTTTGGGGAGAGGGTGTGATACAGCTGTCCCATTTGTGGCTGAGCTCTCCGTAGACACCAATTCTCTGCCCTTTAACCAGTGCCAAGTTTCTCCATTAGCTGCCATCTAATGCACGAAGAAACTTCTCCCATGAGGTCTCACGGCTGCACTAGATAAGTCATAAGTCTGGAAAGATGAATTTGCGAACAGTTCCATGTCTATTTAGCAAAACAGTGGTAATATGCTCCCCACTGGGGCCTGAGTCCAGAGCTGTGGGTTCTTTTGGGAAATGTGCTGAAGTGAAATCTTACTTCAGAAAGTTATTTCTTAGGTTTAGGCTTGGTTCTAGTCATTTTGAGTATGGGTTTCTTGACAGTGCTACATGGTCTTAACAGCTTGGTGTCAAGAATCACTTTGCCCAGTTTCCACTTCTTCGTAATCTAATTTCCTGTCAGAAGGAGGATAGATGTCACTTAGGTCTCTCTTAGTAAACCAATGAGTTTACTGGAGTTAATTGGCAGGAGTCTGAATGGCCCTCTACTGTCCTGTCTCTTGGTCAGATTGCTCTTTTTTTTTTCCCCCTTTGCCCTGTCGGTCTTCAGGTAATAAAATCCCCCTTTCTGAAGGGTAGTTTAATTAATTTAGTAATTAATTTTTGAGACAGAGTCTCCTGTGACCTAGGCTGTCCTCAGACTTGCTACATGGCTGAGAGTGATGTTGAACTCCTCATCTTGCCTCTGCCTCCTGGCTGCTGGGACAGGTTTGTGCCCAGCTTTTGTGGTGCAGGGACTTTGGCATGCTAGATAAGCACTCTGCCAACTGAACTACAGCTAGTGCCTCTGAAGGATTCCTCAGTCCAGAATATTCTACCTGTGGGAATTTACTTGATGAAATACTGTAAGTATACGAAGTATACGATGATGTTTGTATAACGTATCTCACATTTTATTGTAATATTATTCTAGCAAAATGCGGAGTAAATGTCTGTGAGTAGTAAATTGATTGATAGCTGTTCTATTTTCCTAAAGTGCTTTACCCTTAACT
>JAQHUG010000039.1:8078449-8102885 GCA_028555095.1 Dicrostonyx torquatus | reverse complement strand
TTCCAGCAGATTCTCAGGAGGATCCAAACCGTCGTTTAATTATTAGGGAACATGGTCATCACAAAGATGATCCTTGAGTAATCAAGAAAATGTAACATCAAGCATTATTATTTGTTTAATGAGATTGAAATATGCTTTAATTATGTCATAATTTTTAGGTACAAATTATTTTTCCATTTAAAAGATTAGAGGCCTGCTTGCCTAAAGGCCCTATTTCTCAAATATCTTTTATTCCAATAGTTCAAAATAAATTTATATATTCATAAATTTATTGAGTATGTTTGTAATTTAAGTATGTGTTGATGGCATAAATAATTATATAAAAGGTATTTTAGTTATTGCCTGTCTCTGATCCTATTTATGTAGTCAGAGATGTTTACCCATTGAAAGAGTATTTACTTATGAGAAGTTTAAAAACTGATGTATTATTTGTGATAGGAAATTCTTGCAGTACTGAGCATGTTGGCATTTATATATATGTGTGTGTGGTATATGTATACACATGTGTATGTAGGTATACATGCTTATGTAGGTATATATGCACATGTGTAGGCTAGAGATTGCCATTGGTTATCTTCCTCATATTCTTGTGTGTGTGTGTGTGTGTGTGTGTGTGTGTGTGTAGGTGGGAGTGGGTGCATTCGTGTGCATCTGCACAATTGTGCACATGAAGGTCAGAGTTCATGCCTCTTGCCTTCATCTAATGTTCTCTGTTATACTTTTTTATTATTTCTTTTATTTTTGAGATTATAATTAACATCATTTCTCCATTTCTTTTCCTCCCTCCAAACTCCTCCCATCTACCCCTTCACTCTCTATCAAATTTATGACCTTTTTTCATTAATTATTACATGCATATGTGTATATGTATATAATATATATAGTGCTTGCGGGTGTGCATACACGTATGCACACACACACACACACTTTTTGTCTGTATATTCTTACCTGTATATATGTTTTCAGAACTGGCCATTTGGTGTTAGATAACCAATCAGTGTATTTTTGTTGAGGAAGTGTATTTCTGCCTCTCAGCAGCATTCATTAATTGTCTGTTGTTGTTTGAGGCTTCAGGGGCTTTCCTGTATCACATGTTGAAATAAAATCTCTAGCTGAACCTGAAGTTTACCAATTTGGCTAGGCTGCCTGCCCAGGGAGCTCCAAGGATCACCAGTCTTCACCTCCCTGGTGCTGGGGATATAAGAACACACTGCTGTGCCCAGCATTTTCTGTGCTGAGGATTGTCGTGTTTGCGGAACAAGTACTTTACCAGCAGCCATCTACCCAGCTCCTGATTTGCCATTTCTCTCTTTTACTATATGGGTTGTTGGAGTCCTTTTCAGAGAGTTTGGCCAATGACTATTTTTTAATGTAATTTCCCTATGTTTCATGTAGCAATTTCAATGTGACAGGTTTCACACTGAGGTATTTAGTCTATTTTGAATTGATTTTTGTACAGTGTAATGTAACATGAGGGTCCTGCTTGTTGGGGTTTCTGTTCCGCCCAGTACCCCACAGCCGGCAAGCCCCAAAGAAAATCACACAGAGGTCTCCATAAGATTATAAACTGACTGGCCCATTAGCTCAGGCTTCTTACTAGCTCTTGTAACTTATATTAACCCATGGTTCTTATCTATGTTAGCCACATGGCCAGTACCTTTCTCAGTGGGGCAGGGACACATGCTGCCTCTTCCGGGTCTGTCTGTGCAGGAGTGCCAGAGAAGCTTCCTGCTTCCCACATTCTCCTGTTCTCACCTCTACTTCCTGTATGATTTTTCCCACCTATGCTCCCTGCCTGGCCAATCAGCATTTATTTAAAACATGATTGACAGAATACAGACAATTCTCCCGCACCAGTGTAAAAACAAAAAAGAAACAGTGATTTTAGTAATGACACAGAATATATTAATGATGTATCACTTAGTCAAAATTAGGAAATACCAGTTTTGTACACTAATGTGTGGCCATATACTTATCCATAAGGACCAAATATTTTAATTAAATAAATACCCATAACCATCCTTAAATATTAATCCGAGTTGTACACTTGGTATTCATTAGGCACTAACTTATCCTTAGAGCAATTAGCAATTCCAAATCAACACATTTTTCTGTATCAAGACATTTCGATGTTGAATATCAAATTTTAAAAGTAGTGTCTTCAGTGTTAAGAAAACAGAAATACAAATATAGTTACAGTGTAAATTGATACATGTAACCTTTCTGAAGACAGTTTGATAGATTTCATTTTAAAAGGTATATGCTCCTTGATCCTACGGTTATGCTTCTAGAAAGTATATTTTAAATGAGTAGACAGAGATGAATGTAAATTATATATACTATTTAAAACAGTAAATAATAGCCAGATATGAACATATCTTTAATCCCAGTGCTTGGAAGGCAAAGGCACATGGATCTCTGTGAATTTGAGGGTAGTCTGATCTGCACAAAAAGCTTCAGGACAGCCAGGCTTGCATACAGAGACCCTGTCTCACACCTCTGCTCCTCTTACCCCAAAAAACCCCAACATTGAATAATTTGAAACAAAATGTTTATTTGAAATGAGTTAGGTGTTGGAGAGATGGCTCCATAGACGAATTGGTTACCATACCAATGTGAGGATCCAAGTTCAGACCCCAAGTAAGCCGAGTGTGGTAGTGCACACCTGTAATTCCAGCCTTCCTGTGATGAGATTGGAGGAGGAGACAGGATAACCTCCATAGGTGTGTGGGTCAGCCAGCCTGCGGTATGCAGCTGTAAAGAACAAAAAATTCCTTTCTTAAATAAGGTAGACGGCAAGGACCAACACCTGAGAATCCCTTTTGGCCTTCACATATAGCCAGCTATAATACATGCATGCCTGCATGCACACAATGCATACATAGACGCATAATGAGTTAATAGCTTTGGGAATGGCTCAGTGGTAGAGCATTTGTCTCATATATGTAGACTCCAGGTTCAGTTCCCAATGTTGGTATATTCATACTTTGTTCGGTGTTATTATTTTTATCAGGTAGAGATCTAAATTAATTTTTGTACATAGAGGTCTTTGTTATCCTCTTTGTTGTATATGATATGTGTGAATTTTCAAAGAAAAAATATAGTGTCCATAAAATGTTTAAGAAAAAATAAACTATAGGGATTCTAGGACCTTGAATATAGTTGTACCATATGAATGAACCTGAATGCCTGTTGCAAAAATGTATGAGTGTTTAGATATGAATACATACCGATGATTAATATATAATTTTAAAATCAGAAGCATCTCACTTTCATAAATATTGACTCTGAGATATTTTTTGAGTCATTTTTGGTTTTGACTTTAACCAGCACCTGGTTTTTATTTTTAATAAAATCTGTGATTATGAAATACTTATACTGTCTCATGGAGCAAATGGCATCTTAAATTAACACCCATTAAATTAACATCTATTGTTGTAGGAGGCCACTTGTTTGTTTCCTGACTGCCCAAACTCCTGAAATAATCACACAGAAGTTATATTAATTAAATCACTGTTTGGCCTATTAGCTCTAGCTTCTCATTGGCTAACTCTTACATCTTTTAATTTAACCCATTTCTATTAATCAGTGTATCACCACGTGGCTATGGCTTACTGGCAAAGTTTCATCATGTCTATCTCCAGCAGCAGCTCCATGGCTTCTCCTCGTCTCTGCCTTCTTCCTCCCAGCATTCAGTTTAGTTTTCCCTGCCTAGTTCAATTCTGCCCTATCAGGCCAAGCCAGTTTCTTCATTAACCAATGGTATTCACAGCATACAGAGGAAAATCCCACATTACCTCCCCTTTTCTGTTTAAATAAAAAGAAAGTTTTTAACCTTCAAATTACATATGCACAAACACAATACCTTAATCAAGAGCAAAAATATACATATAATAAAATTGACTTTAACTTTGTAGCAGTAAAACATGAGCCATACCAGTGAAAATCTCTATAGCATTTCCCATTTAAATGTAAATAAACATTTGTAAACAATATTTGGGAATATGGGCATAGTTCTCTCCAAACTGCTTCCTGCTTTTTGTTGTGTGATGTAATTTTTGGGGGTGTTTACAGCAACCTTTCAGGGGCTCTTGGTCCATCAAACAATATTAGTCTGGAAGAAATCCACAGGTTCTTGTCCTCTATGCAAACAAAAGAAGTACCTCTTTTCCAGTGCAACATATCCTTAGACCCAAACTTTGAATACAAGATACCTAAAAAACATGTGTTAGTTTAGCTTAGCAGTGCATACAATGAAATGTCTCTCTGTACTTAACTCTTTTGCAGTAAAACAATACAAAGAAGACACAATAATATACATAACCAGACTCTCTGTATATATTCCATCTTTACATGGCTTATTTTATGACTGTCTGTACTCTGTCTCTTTAAAGACTTTTGTTTTATTTTTTAAAACCATTTACTTCCTTTTATAATTCTCTATATTCTTTTACTTCTCTTTCTCAAACCTATGTGCATTTATCCAACACTGTGACACATTTAGAGGTCTTTTCCATCTGGATTTGTCTTTATTGTATATCTGTAATCCTTTTCTGACCAGGACTACTTCTTAAAATGTTAAGCGCTTCATAAAAAAGTAAGTGGTGGTATTGCTAGGACAAATACGGCCCTGCCTGCTTACTCCGCCTATTCCAACATAGCGGAAGTCTGTTCACTGCCTGAGACTGCTGGGTGGGAGCCACCCTCACCACCTCAACTCTGGTAACCAGTTGGTCCATGCTACCACCAAGTAACTTGCAGCACGCTGCCCACAAACCCCATTCAAGTGCTCAGCCTCCTGAAATAGCCAGAGTTCACACTGACAACATGGCCCAGAAAGCCACCATTTCAAAACCACATGACTTTTTTTCTGCTACCACTGAATCAAGAGGGGAAAACTAACCTGAATGCTGGGAGGAAGGAGGTGGAGTTGAGGAGAATCCATTGAGCCGCTGTCAGAGACAGACATGACGAATCTTTGCCAGTAAGCCACAGCCATGTGGCGATATACAGATTAATGGAGATGGACTAGTTTAGGATATAAGATTAGCCAGAAATAGGCTTAAGCTATTGGACAAACAGTATTGCAAATAATATAGCTTCTGTGTGGTCATTTCAGGGCTGAGCAGCTGGGAAAAAAAAACAAGCAGGCTCTTACAACAATCCATGACTAGAAAACTTTGCCTTTGCATGGGGTTTTCTTCCCAGGAGAAGAGATGAGTTGAGGTCATAATGTAAATGAAATCAAATTTTAGTATATAGGCTTGTGATTTTGGCCATTTTTATTTTCTTCCCCTACCTGTATTTAAAAATAAAACAAAACAAAAAACCCAGAAAACAAATCCTTTCATTTTTTAAAAAATATTTCAGTCTTCATCTACATACTTATTGCAATTGTAGGATTTACATTTTTCCCTCAAAGGATAAACTCTTCTTTAATAGTGAAATGAAAATACAGTTATCTTCCCATTTTTTATAAAGATTGTTTCTCTTCTAGACATTTTCTCCTGGTGGATGGTGGTGGTATCTATTTGCACTCCTATGAAGGGCGCTTCATTTCTTCTCCAAAGTTTCCTGGGATGAGAACAGACATTCTGAATGCACAGACTGTGTCCCTGAGCAATGACACTGTAGCAATAAAAGACAAAGCTGATGAAAAGAGTAAGTCCAGCCTTGTACAGTTCCTCATGCTAAGTTTTCATGCAGCTTATAATTCTGTCAAAGTTTCATGAACTTATGTTTCTTCATCTCCTTCTCTTGTTATAAAATGTGCTTTGGTGTTTTGCCTGCATGTATGTCTATATGAGGGTGTCAGATCTTGGAATTACAGACAGTTGTGAGCTGCCATGTGGGTGCTGGACGTTGAACCTTTGTCCTCTGGAAGAACAGTCAGTGCTCTTAACCTCTGAGCCAAATCTCCAGCCTTCTTCATCTCTTCGTATGTTAGCATTATGTGGGAAAATTATGAAGCCCTTGATTTGTTCTAAACATGAGTTAAATAAGAACTAAAATTGGCATACTAACAGAATAAATATATGTTGTCTCAATATCTAAGACCAGTGATAAATAAATCTTTATATATTCATCAGGGAATTTTTTCAAGATGAGGGTTCTAAAATATGTATTAATTTCAACTTGTTTATCACTCCCTTTCTATTTATTTAGTAATATGGTAAATGTTCTTCATTGTGCCACTTATTTTATTTACATATTTTTCAATGAATACTTTAAGTTAATGAAGTCAAGGTGTGAATACATAATCAACTATTGGCTGTGGCAGTGCAGGGCACTAACTGTGACAGCACAAACAAGCAGAACAATTCTGGGGTGGGGCTAACCAGCATGTTAAAGAAACTACCGCAGGCCACATCCTTGGGTCAGCATGAACCAGGCAGTAGGAGAGGAGGGCAGAGAGGTGGCAGACCCAGAGTCTCAACCATGCTGGGCATGATTATACCTCCAGCCCCATTTATTATTTTCACTGTGATAACATGAAACCCCTCCTCTCCAACTGTGCTAGACTGAGGAGCTTTAGACATCACTCATCCGGCATTACTGAAACTTTACATCCGTTCTATCCCTTCTGGCAGCCACTGTCCTGCTATCTGATTCTCCAAGAGTCACACTGGGAGAACTATGCACTACTTGGCTACCTTATTTCACCTACTGTGTCTTCCAAATGTGCAGGGATTTCTTTTCTTTCTTTTTTGTTTGTTTGTTTTTAAAGATTTATTTTATGTATGTGAGTGTTCTATCTGCATGTATGCCTTCATTTCAGAAGAGGGCATCAGATCCCACTGTACATGGTTGTGAGCCACCATGTGGTTGCTGGGAATTGAACTCAGGACCCCTGGAAGAGCAGTCAGTGCTCTTAACCACTGAGCCATCTCTCCAGCCCCCGTTTACTTCTTCTTCTTCTTTTTTTTTTTTTAAGGTTAAATAATCTCTCTTTCTCTCTCCTCCCCTCCGTCCTTCCCCCTTCTGTCATGGGATCTGTCACGCACACATTTTCTTTATCTACTCATCAGACTGATTCCACATTATGTCTGTTGTGAGTAGTGACGCAATGGCTATGAGAATGCTAATGTTCCTTTGAGATGCTGAAACCACTGCTTCTCACAAGTGGTATTAATTCCTAGCTCACTTGGAGTTCTATTTATAATCTTTTGAGATTCCTCCATGCTGTTTTCTATGCTGCAACACCATTTTACATTACTAACAGTGTGTAAATATTCTAATTTCCAGTTTTCCCACATCTTCACCAACATTTTTGTCTTTTTGTGTGACTTTTATAATAGCCATTCCAACAGATATGAAGTGGTATAGTGTTTAGAATTTTAAAACATTGCAGTGTCTTTCATAGAACTGTTGGCCCTAGAAAACGTCCTGTCTTAAAACCAACTCTTGATCTAGGGAAATTATTTAATCTTGACATATCTTCTGCATTTCACCATAGGAGCTAGTCTTTTAACTAATATTTAGGAGAATAAATCATTGCTAATAGCCTTCAAAAAGAAAATTCCCTAAGAAATAATTCTAAAATAGTCATCTAATAGAAAGTAAATATTTTATAAGCTGCATCTTATTTAGAGATGTGCTAGCTCTGTCTACCTGCAATAACTGATTTCGTGGTGTTTGGAAGCCAAGAAAGAGGCGAGGACTAGGGTCCTGCCATTCCCCCAGAGGCAAACCCTTAACACCTGGCTTCCTTGTTAGACTCTAGCACTTCCTGTTGTAGGCTGGCAACCAAACTTCTTTTTCTTTTTAGGTGCATAAGAACTTATTTATTTGTTTTATTTACCATATACAAGTGAAAAATAAATTTTAAACTTAAAAAAACCAAACAAACAGATCCTGAGGTTCATTAACCAGTCAGACTTCCTTCACACATGAAACTTAAGAGTGTTTCATACATTTCAGTCTTTCCAGTAGTCAGTGATTACCACTTCTTCACCCTCAGACATAACCTTTTATGTTTGGCCTTTAAAAAAATTATTCTTGTTATTGAGCTATCTATTTTTCTCCACTCCTCTCCTCTCCTCTCCCCTTCCTTGCTTTGGGGAGTTTTGGGGAGACAATTAGGATCCAATCCATAATAGCACTCATATTTCTTTTCTCTAAGTTAGTTCTAAAAATTAATGAGTTCACTGGAAATATGGAAGGCACAGTTCTAGAACCTTCCTTCAAGAGTTTAGGGAAATTCTCGGGCTGAGAACTGCCTGAGCTCCCAAAGCATGTGTCTATAAAAGTATAGGCTGCTTATGACCTCCTGCAGTTCTGAGGCATGCCAGCCCATACTCTGAAGCTGGGAATTGAATGTTTTACAAGGTCATCAATTTGTAAAAGCATGAATGATTTATCGAGTTTCTTAATTATTGGCAGTCCATTTCCTCCCAAACCTGGTGTAATGCAATTTTGTTCAAATTCTGAATATTCAGAATTCATACAACCCCCCAAATTGAGGGTATTCTGCATGAGACTGCCATCATTTTCCCTGTCAGCTTCTTGTTTTTCTGAACTTTGGGGATTTATTGCATTGTGTGGTTGGCTAAATCATCAGCCACTCACTTGAATTCGGTCTCTAGACCTCTTTGTATTCACAGAAGCCAGAGACCTTAAAGCTCCGTCCTGTTAACTGCGGCTTGGTTTTTCTGATTGTGAACCCTTATCTTGTAGTAAAGAAAGTGTCCATGAGGACTCTGTTGTTGTAACATAGCAAAGAAACTTCTGTGTTCTGGAATGGTTAAATAATAAAAAATTGCTTATCTTACCACATGAGTGTATAATAGAAACTGCATATAGTACATTGCCTGGAATCATGGTAGGTAGATACTTAATGCATATTTTCTTTTATGTATTACAGAGATCTAAAGCAGAGATACCAGAATTTAACATTATATCTACATTTAGACTTGCCATTGATAAACCTGTGGGCCATTAATCCTTAATCATTAATAACAGTTTTAATTAGGCAATATGTGTTAGGAAAAATTTTAGTTCTACTATTTTCATAAAAAAAATGTGACCTTATTAATAATTAGAAATTTTGTGTCATTTATTTTCTGGGCTGATAGGGGCTCTGTGATCCATAAAGTTAAATAATTTCTCCTAAGAATTATGGTAGCGCCACTGAAATTTACCAACAGTGGCTCTAATATAACACATTAATGTTGTACTCTTTTTTTCCAGTAATCTTCCTCTTCGAAGCATCAACTGGAAAACCCTTAGGGGATGGGAAACTTCTTTCTCATAAGGTAATAAACATTTGCTGTGTCAATGTAAATGACCACTGTTTAGTTAGTTCCCTTTGAAATTAGTAGCTATCCTTTAAGGAAAAAAACAGGGTAATTTAATATTTAAAAATGAGTGTATATCCTATATTTTCTCTAAAAATGCCATAGCTTAAGACTGAGCCCAGGGGAACCCTGAAATAGAACACTGGCAGGCGTGCCGAGTGAACTAATGGTGTGATGGGTGTCTGTCGGTCAGATTGTCCAACAACACGTTCTGCTTCACCAGACTTTGTAGATAAAAATGTCTATACGCTTGTGGTGGTTTTCTTACTGACCTGCCCTTAGGCAGCATTTTCTTTAGCTTTCAAGACTGTAGTTCAATGCCTGTATTAGAGACGGAATTATTCTCTGTAAAAGTACAAAGTACCATGAATTATAATGTGTGTATTGAATTTGGTTTTTAGTCTTAAATAAAGGAGCACATTGTATTACAGTTATTTTTTTAAAATAAAAACCAGTGATATTTCAGAGCATAAGGATGCTTTTAGTATCACTTAACAATTCTAATGATTGTTACTTTATTTCCTCCCTTAGTCGTGAGTTGTTTTACATTTATATAATGTATAAATTCATGTAAGTCAGAAATGTAAACTGTGTGGTAAAACAATTCTTTCCTACCAAACTAGTTTTCAATATTCTCCCAGATAAGTACCACCATCACTAGTATCTTAGAGACCACCGGCACTGGGATGTCTTTTTCCCTCTGCTTATGTAACAATGGAGCGCCATATTTGGAGGTCCTTCCATATGGTTACATAGCGTTCTTTTTCCCAACACCCATTATATAAGGTGACATTGTCCGGCAGTATCCATTTATTTAATCTGCCTGCTGATGGGTGTCCAGGTTCCCAGTCTGGCTGCTCATAGTGCTTCACCTCTGTCACCCCAGCACAGGACGTTAAAGGAGGACACAGGTTTAAGGCTGGCTTGAGCTAGTGAGACCCTCCAAAGACATGCGAGAGCAGTTTCTGGTATTGCCATCATAGTGTTGCCGTGCATACTCTGTTGTAACTGTACCATTAATTTGTGAAGTACTGCACTTAGATTTTTAAAAGTATTATTTTCCAAAGATAATCTATGTCAGTTTACCTCATCTCAGAAGTGAATATGATTGCTGTTTATTGTGATTTTAAATCAAGACTATATAAGCAGAATTTTCCCTTCTCAGTAGAATTAAGTATATATAAAGAAGTAAATTTCTCAGCTGTCAAAATGATCTGTTTTGTAAGAAAGGTTAAAACGAGAATATTTAATAACATTTGATAAACATCTGTTTTAGTGTGGTAACTTTTTTCACTAGAGCACATATCCTAAGAGTAAGAATTTATAATTTCTTATTTACAAGTGTGGAAGTAATTTCTTCTACATTACTTATTCACTGCATATAAGCATAACCCAAGAGTGTTCAGTCTTACGTTCTACTTGGGCATCGTGGTGCGTGTCTGTGATCCCTCCCACGAGGATATTGCAGGAAGACTGATACAAGTTCGAGACCAACATGGGCTGCACAGCTAGCATTGGACCAGCAAGGTTATGTAGAAATTATGTAGAAAGATCCTGTCTCACAAAAGCAAAACTAATTAAAAAACAAAATAAACAACAGCAATAAAAAATGTTTTACATTCTGTAAATAATAATAATTCATCCCATCGATTTGATTTTTATATTTGAAGAAACCAAAACTTAATCATCCCAAGTAAGAACAGAATTCAGAGTAGACCTCAAGACTGCTGTTCATTTTGGTTTTGACTACAGGGTCTCTTATGGCTTAGGCTGGCTCAGACTCTCTTTGTAACTGAGGTTCACCTTAAACTCCTGATCATCCTGTCTCTACCTCCCAAGTGCTAGGATTGCAGGCACGTGCCACCACATCTAATTAAGTCTGCATTGTTAGGTGATTATCACTAGTGTAGGGCAAGGGGAAGCTGAATGAACACAGCTGCTTTCATGTCACTACAAAGAGTGTCTCAGGAGGACTAGAAGTAGAGAGAGGGCGCTGGACAGGAGAACAGGGAAGCTCTGCTGGGTGAAGAGGGCACCCCGGCCTCCGTGTACACAGACATCGTTACTGTCCATGTCTGAATTCAACTTTCTTAGAAACCAGAATCATCAGTGTTAACTATTTCTTTTCCTTTTTTAAAAAATTATTTAACTTTATTTAATGTGCAATGGTGTAAAGGTATCAGATTCCCTAGAACTGGAGTTCCAGACAGTTGTAAGCTGTCATGTAGGTGCTGTGAATTGAAACCATGTCCTCTGGAGGAAGTGCTCTTAACTGCAGAGCCATCTCTCCAGCCCGCATGTGTAACTATTTCTAATACTACACCAGCACTGTCTTCTTTTGGTGTGTGTGTGTGTGTGTGTGTGTGTGTGTGTGTGTGTGTAGAGTGTGTGTATTTGAACACAGAGACCATACGAGGTTGCTAGGTATCTTCTTGTATCATCCCACACCTATTCTTTTGAGATAGGGTCTTCATGAGTTTCTTCACTAAGCCGGAAGCCAGAGCCCCAGAGACCCCTCTGTCTGCCCCCTGCCTCAGAACTGGGGTTACAAACATGTACCAGGTATCTGCAGGTATTGGGGTCTGAACTCTGGTCCTCATTGTACAGTGAGCATTCTGAACAACTGAACTGTCTTCTTTATTTGTAAAGATAATTTTTTTGAAATTATTCAAAAAATAATTTATTTGAAATATTTCTATTTTTAAAATAGTAGGATCATAGTACTTAACGAGTGCTTTAATATTCATGGAACAAAGCTGGGCAGTGGGGGCGTACACCTTTAGTCCCAGCACTCGGAGGGCAGATGCAGGCGGATCTCTGTGAGTTTGAGACCAGCCTGGTCTACAAAATGAGTTCCAGGACAGCCAGGGCTACACAGAGAAACCCTGTCTCAAAACAACAACAAAAACAAAAAACCATGAAGCAAGAATTAGTTTCTTCTTTAAAATATGAATTAAATTCCAGAGGGGCTACCTTTTAAATATATATTATGAAGTAGAACGACTGGTCCACCAATTTGAATAAAGGTATATGTGTGTTTTTTACTTTATAAGGTGTTATATATATAAACCTAGATATAATGATTGATGGTATAATTATGATGCTTGTTGAATCCATATTTCCTAGCAAAGTGCTCAGACACCGTAGACAGCATACAAATCACTCAAAGATTGAACTGAAATTGACCCATACTAAAGTGTTTTGAGTTTTAAGAAACTTCATGTCAGTAGCTAATATAACAGATTGATTCAATATTTCAGAAATATTCTATTATTGTAGAAACACAAGCTCTTGAAGTTAGAAGTCTGAGTTATAAGTTCTAGACACGCTTATTATTAGCTTTTTTTGACTATCCTCTCTCCCCTGCCAAATAAGTGAATGGCTATGGGTCTCGTTTGGGAAGTATAATGTCTACATCACATTTTCTGTTTCACAGGAAAGCACATGGAAAAAAACCTGTAAATTTTAATGTTCTAGAAACATGAGGTATTCCCATGTGTTTCTAAAGTTTACTGAACAAATCTTTAAAATATAAGTGTGAGGCAGTCTACTTAGGATAAATTTTATAAGAAACCTTTTAATTAACATTGTCCTCACGTGATACTGTGACTTGTCCTTTCGCTCTGTCACCTGAGGACAGAGCAGAGCGCGGTGGTTAGAGCGTCAGTGTGGATGTTACTTTATGGTAGTTGGAGGAGCCCTTCCCTTGGGTTGCCAGCAATGTAACTGCACTTCAGTGCTGCTCTTGAATTAGTAGTTTTTACCAACTTAAAACTTCTTTAAAGAGTATTCCTTTCTGGGAACCTGGCCCATTCTTGGGAGTTATTTCTTACTTTTCCTTAAGTCTGTGTTCTCTGGGCTTAAAAACTAATTTAATAGGGACACTTTATTATTTCAAGGAGGTAATTGACATTTAATTGATTTGTTTATGGTTGTTTTGTTATGTTTTATTTTCTGCTCAATACTGTATCTCGCACTGTAGCCCTGGCTGGCCTCAAATTCATAATCCTCTGCCTCTGGCTCCTGAGTGCTGGGAGTTTAGGCATTTGCCACCATAATTGGTTTAATTGATCTTTAAAAACAGAAATGTCCTGATAATTAATTTAAACGATCATATGTCAAGCACTAAAATGAATTCAATACTTACATACTTTTTGAAATTTTAGAATGAAATCTCAGAAATTGCTCTGGATCAAAAAGGACTTACCAATGACAGAAAAATTGCTTTCATTGATAAAAATAGAGACCTCTACATCACCTCAGTGAAACGATTTGGGAAAGAAGAACAGATTATTAAACTTGGTAAAGTAATTTCTGTGCATTTAAGATTTTAATTATTGTCAGTTTTCTTAGACTGTGTATCATGTGCTAACTGCCTTTATAGTTGAACGAATGTATGAATTCTAGCCTGCATTTCTTTGCTGCTTAGTAACTCAATTTTAATAGCAAAATTTAGTGCTGTGACTAAATCAGCATTGAAACACCAGGTAATTAAAGGCAAACGGTTCGCAGTAGAACATCTGAGGATTTTCATGTTTGAATTTTTGTGTCTGTTTAGTTATACAGGCAGAAAGCAGAGCTATACCCATTATACTAATTAGGATCTTGTTTGCCAGCTGCTTTTAAAGATAGATTCCAGTATCTGTTGACACTAATGGACCATGACTGTTCTTTTTGAATTAAGGAACCATGGTGCATACGTTGGCATGGTGTGATACATGCAATATCCTTTGTGGACTTCAGGATACTCGATTCACGGTGTGGTATTACCCTAATACCATTTATGTGGACAAAGACATCCTGCCTAAAACGTTGTATGAAAGAGATGCAAGGTAACGTGTGGCTCCGGATTCTGGGTGGTGGATGAAGCTCTAATTGCCATGCGTTTCTCTGGGTGTATTTTTAAAGTTTAACCAGACTCAGCTAAATAAATTGTTCAACTGAAGCTTGTTTGTTAAGATTTAAGTGAGGGACTCAAATTGAAAATAAAATGTGAACTACTTGTTCATCTTTTATAAACGAGTGTAGTTTTCAAGTTTGATCTTGTCTAGTGGTAGCTCAGGTGAGGCTCTTTCCCCTGCAATCTCCTCAGCTGAATGCTTGGGTGATGTTAAAGGTAGATTAAATGACAGTTGTTGAAAATCTGTAAATTTAGACTGTGCTTATGTTTTCTGGCCGCCCAGACCCAAATAACCACACAGAAACTGTTGTAATTAGAGGAGAGGTGTGTGTTGTGTTCCCCAGCCTCCAGCCGCTGGCCCGCTCAGCTGCTGGCCGCCTGTACCCGAAATAACCACATGAGAACTGTATTCATTTAAACTCTGCCTGGCCCATTATCTCCTAGCTCTCACATCTAAACTAACCCATTATAAAAGTCTGTATGTCACCATGAGGTGGGTGATTTACCGGAAAGGTCTAACCTGCATCCATCTGCGACGGGAACCTCATGGTGACTGGCCCACTTCCTTCTCTCTTCCCAGAACTTCCATTCTGTCTACTCAGCTCACCTAAGGGCTGACCTATCTTACAAGCCAGACAGAGTCTTTATTCAACCAATGAGAGTAATACAAAATACAGGAGACCACTCCCACATCAAGAAACTATATTAAAGACAACACTGGCCAACGGCTCAAGCATATTCTTAGCTACCTCTTATATCTTAAATTAACCCATTTCTGTTTATCTGTGTATCGCCATAAGGATGTGGCCTACCAGTAAGGTTCTGGCATCTTTCTCCTTTAGCATCTACATGGCATCTGCCTGACTCTGCCTTCTTTATCCCTGCATTCAGTTTAGTTTTCCCACCTACCTATATTCTACGTTGCCATAGGCCAAAATAGCTTCTTTATTAACTGATGGTAATAAAATATATTCATAGCATGAAGAGGAGAATTCCACATCAAAACCCTTTTTTTTTTGCTTTTTTGTTTGCTTTCTTTATTTAAAAATTTTAAATTTTAATTTACTTGCCCCAGTTCTCCCTACCTCCCCTTCTGCACCCCTCCCCACCTACCCTTATCCTACCACCCACCCACTTAGAGGAGGTAAGGCCTCCCTTGGGGAGTCAGCAAAGTCTGGTATACCAAGTTGAGGCAGGACCAAGCCCTGTATTGAGACTGAGTAAGGTATGTCTCTATAGGAAATGGGCTCCAAAAAGCCAGTTCATGCACCCAAGATATATCCTGATTCCTCTGCCCCCCCCAAAGATATTGAAAAATCTTTAAAACTAATAAAACTTATATGTATCAGGAAAATTGTTCCTACATTCTCAAGAGAAAATTTCCTATTTTCCACAAAAGCAGCAGGTTAGATTTCTTAGGTCTCAGCTTTACTTTGCTTTTCAAATCTGTTTTATTTTTAGTGTTTAAGTTCACAAACTGCAATAACACCCGAAAAGCACCAAACAAAAGTGTATTTTAAAAAGTATTTATAAGTTAACTAGATATGGTGGTGCATGCCTTTGATCCTAGAACTTGGGAGACAGAGGCAGGAGAATCTGTGTGAGTTCTAGGCCAGCCTGGTCTACAGAGTGTGCATAGGCCAGGCAGGGCTACACAGTAGGGTTCTGTCTCAGAAAAAAGAACAAAAACTATTCCTGAATTCATGAAAAGATATTCATTTCCTTACTTTAAGTTCATCTGGGTTTTTAAAAATAGTTTATTTAACTTTATTTTATGTGCATTGGTGTGAAGGTGTCAGGTCCCCTGGAACTGGAGTTACAGACAGTTGTGAGCT
This sequence comes from Dicrostonyx torquatus, assembly GCA_028555095.1. Taxonomy (NCBI): domain Eukaryota; kingdom Metazoa; phylum Chordata; class Mammalia; order Rodentia; family Cricetidae; genus Dicrostonyx; species Dicrostonyx torquatus. The sequence goes on along the minus strand of JAQHUG010000039.1, from coordinate 8,086,854 downwards.
GCCGTGTGGGTGCCAGGAAATTGAACCCGAGTCCTCTGGGAGAGCAGCCAGTGCTCTTAATGACTGGACCATTTCTCTAGCCCCAAGTTCATCTGTTTTTACTTTGAGACAATAATTTTGGAATTTGGAATTCACCTTAATTTTTTCATCTTCATTTTAAATATTTTCAAAACCAACAGCTAAATTATTTGTTTTCATAATTTATCTTCAGACTTAAGGAAAGAGATGTTAGTCAGCTTCCTGTTACTAGACCAGTCCTTGAGACAGGCACCTTAGAAAAAAAAAGTAGATATTTTGGGCAGCGTTTCAGAGGTTATAGTCCTTGATCCAGTGGCCCCACGGCTTTTAGGCATGCGGCAATGGAGTACCTGTGACTTGGCTGAGTACTGGGGCAGAGCTGCTCCCTCACGGCTGGGAAGGAGTGGAAGGAGCGGGGTCCTAGGAGCGGGGTCCTAGGAGCTTTCACAGGCAGTGCCCTGATCCCTGAGCACACCCCTGGGCTCCCAACACCAACACACTCCACAGGAGGGATCCAAACAGTCGCCCAAGTTTGCTGCCAGTGCCGCTAGGGGAGTAAATGAATATGGAATAACTGTTGCTACTTTAAATTATTGCCATATTTTGCTTTAAGTGTATTTCTATCATCTGCATGTTAATTGAAATATTTATTTGAATATATATTCTGTTTGGAGTTAAATGGGTGGGGTAAGATTTGAAGATTATATATGAGAGTTATTTTCCAAATTTAATACATATAAAATTGTGCAGAACATAGCTTTAAGTTTATTTGTTTTCAACAGCGAATACAGTAAAAACCCCCATATAGTGAGCTTTGTCGGAAGTCAGGTGACTATAAGAAGAGCCGATGGCTCCCTGGTGCACGTGAGCATTTCTCCGTATCCTGCCATCCTCCATGAGTACGTGAGCAGCTCTAAGTGGGAAGACGCTGTGAGGCTTTGCCGCTTTGTTAAGGTATCGGGCATGCTGTGGGTATGTTCTGCTGTAGTTTCTCTTGAAAGATGAGTCCTAAGGGCAGTGAAGGGTTGAGAGCCCTGGGAGCAGGACTGTATCTTCTGTTAGACACTCCAACAGCTTATGCGTTACAGAGGAGTGGGCGTTGCCTTGTCTTTGAGAAGCTGTAACTAGATGAGTCCTTGTTCCACATGGCACGTGGAGCCATTCTGCGACTCTGCCCTGACTTCTCCCCTCCCTGAGTAGAAACTGGGTCATACACTTTTCGGCTTCCTCTGATACTCTTTTTATAGCTAAGGAAGAATCTTGATCTTATAAGTACCACGCCTTTGATCCCCGCATTCCTGAGGCAGAGACGGATCTCTGGGTTTGAGGCCTGCATGGTCTACAGAGCGAGTTCCAGGGCAGTCAGGTTTACACAGAGAAAACTTGTCTTGAAAAAGACCAACCAAACAAAGAATCTTTGTTTTAGATCAACATTCCCTAACTTAGTTGTATCTGGTATCTTCTAAACATGCTTGGACACAGCCCTTTTATTGACTGTCAGGTAACATCCCATAGAATACATATTTGTGGAATGGCATTTAGATGTTTTTCCTTACAGTGGCTTGGTGGCATCCTGTGAGACCCTCACTATCCCTCTTATTCCCTCTAAGTTGTAGTCTTTGTCACTTCTTCAAAAGAATGGGAAGTTGATCATCTTGAGTTATAAAGTAGAAAAGAAATCCTTAGTGACTAGAAATAAAAAAGTTTAGAAAATTTTATTCAAAAGTTCTCTGTCTGATGATAATGTTTTTAAGTAGAGACCCAGAGTGAATTTTGCCAGCCTTGAACTTGCTGTTTAGGCCAGAGTGGCCTTGAACTCCCAGAGACCTGCATATTACCTCTGCCTCACAAGTGCTGAGATTAAAAGTGTGCCACCATGTCTGACTTCTATAAAACTTTTTAGTTTTTTTTTCCCAATGCCATGTTTTGTAATTTTTTTTATTGGTAAATTAATTACTCAGTTGTATCACCATTAGAATTCAGACCACTGCTCATGGGAAGTTTGGCTGCCTACTTAAGATACCTACTCTCATATTTCACTGTAGGAGCAAAGCATGTGGGCTTGCCTAGCGGCTATGGCAGTTGCTAATCGAGATATGATCACTGCGGAAATAGCCTATGCAGCAATTGGGGAAGTAAGTAAATCACGTTTCTGTACATGCTCGTGAGTTTTTCTTAACGTAGTTTATTGGATTCATACTATTGCTGACTTACAATATGTTTCTCTTCCTTTTTTAGATTGATAAAGTTCGATACATCAATGCTATAAAAGATCTTCCATCTAAAGAGTCAAAAATGGCCCACATACTAATGTTTAGCGGGAACATACAGGAGGCTGAGACGCTGCTTCTCCAGGCTGGCCTCGTTTATCAAGCGATCCAGATCAACATTGATCTCTATAACTGGGAAAGGTAGTAAGAACCCTTCCGCAGTTCCAAGACGCTTTTGACCTTCATGTGTTCTCTCTACAACTTAGATAATTATAGTTTCAGGTCTATTTGATTGCTTTCTCATGCTACAAGAGAATGTGTTCATTTTATATTTGTGAGTATGCTTTGTCTGAGGAAGAAAAGAGTCTTATGATGCTTCCCAAATGTATAATTTTAGTACTGGGAAGTGGTACTATTAATAGATTTGGGAGGGAGGATTTTGCATGCCATGTCAGGCAAGTTGACTTTGCACGGTGTATTATGAGCTGGGTAGTATAGTCAGCTGAGGACTTGAACTCATAAGGTGGGAAGTAGACTTGGAGACTGAGAGCTCAGAGGCAAAGGGAGCAGTTGAAGCAAGAAAGAGTCAGTCGACTGGAGAGTGTATACCGTGAGGCCATCTCAACTATACTTGTGGGTAGATGAAAGAGAAACCTGTCAGATGATCCCATAAACCAGACAGAGAGAACGAAGGGCTAGAGGGTAGTGTGCTGAGAGAACAAAGGAAGGTTTATAGCAGGGAGTGCTCAGAGGCAGCCTTCACCCCTGCTGAGAGAGTGTAATGTACCAAGTGCCTCCTGTCACTCCCTTAGGTATATATCTCATAGTGAGATTTCTGGTTACTCTGTGACCCAGAAATTACTGTATTGTGAAACATACTTGCACATGTCCAGAGTGTCTTTTACAGACTTGTCTTCCCTGGGCTCAAAAAACCCCACATATCTTCCTTTTTATCCTTTTTTTGAAAAGATTATTTTCTCACATAATATATCCTGATTAGTTTCCCCTCCCTCTACTCCTCCGATTTCTCCCCGCCTGCCCTCCTGTCTGGAGCCACTTTGTTACTGTCTCTCATTAGAAAAGAACAGGCTTCTGTGAGATAATATTAAAATATAACAAAGTAAAATATAGTAAAATCAAACAAAAACTAATGTACTAGAATTGGACAAAGATAAACAGAGCCTGAGAAGGCACAAGGAACAGAGACCCACTCATTCTAACACTCACGAATTCCATAAAACACTAAACTGGAAGCCATAACATATATGCAGAGGACCTGGTGCAGACCGTGCAGACCCTGTGCATGCTGCCTCAGTCTCTGTGAGTTCACAGGAGCTTTGCTTGTGTTATTTAGAGGGTCTTATTTTCTTCGTGTCCTCTATCCCCCCTGGCTCTTACATTCTTCCTGCCTCCTCTTCTGTGGATTTCCTGGAGCTCTGAGAAGGGATTTGATGGAGATATCTCATTTAGGGCTGAGTGTTCCAAGGTTTCTAACTTTCTGCCTAATGTCTGACTGTGGGCCTCTGTATTTGTTTCCATCTGCTGCAAGAGGAAGCCTCTTTGAGGATGGCTAAACAAGGGACTGACCTAAGTATAGAAGAATATCATTAGGAGTCATGTTATCATTATGTCATTTCTTTCTTTTCTTTTTTTAGACCAGTATTATTTGGTTTTTATTCTAGGTGCCTGGGCTATTTATCCTCTAGTTCCAGGTCACCTAAGCAGTGTTGGGTATAGGTTACATTTCATGGAGTGGGCCTTAAGTCAAATCAGTTATTGGTTAGCTACTCTCAACAAGTTTTGTGCCACCATTGTCCTTAGAATATCTTATAGGCAGGACACCATTGTAGTCAAATTCCCATATATTTTTTTAACTTCAGTGATTTATAACTTGACAGAAGTTTCGGTCCTGTCCAGTGCTGCAGCTGTTCAATCCCAAAGAAACACACAGAAGCTTATATTGATTATAAACTGTTTGACCTATTGCTCAGGCTTATTGCTAACTAGCTCTTACAATTTAAATTAACCCATAATTCTTATCTGTGTTTAACCACATTGCTTGATACCTTTTCTCAATAAGGCATTCTCATCCTGCTTCCTCTGTGTCTGGGTGGTGACTGTGTCTCTGCCTTTCCTCTTCCCAGAATTCTCCTAGTCTGATCACCCACCTATACTTCCTGCCTGGCTACAAGCCAATCAGCATTTTATTAAACCAATATGAATGACAAATCTTTAGAGTGTACAAGAGCATTCTTTCACAGCAATAACTATCTTAGACTATAAACTCTATAGTTATCCCATCTTCACACTTCCCTTGAATAGAAGCAACAAAATGTATTTTGCCAATTTTGTGATAAATATGCTATGATCTGTTTATACTCTCATGCTATAACCATCTATATAATTCAGCTGATCTGTCTTTGTGCTTTATTTACATGGGTTTTTTTTACTATTGTAAAGTATATAGAAGATCAGGAAAAATGTTGGTTCTGGAAGAATGAATAACCCATTTAAATTGTAAGCTAATTAGTTTGGAAAGAGATAGGTTATGAGTAATATTATTGAACTATATTAAATAACTAATAGAACATTATACACCATTAGAATTCTGTGAAAAATATGAAAAACTGGTATTTAAAATATTGTTTCAACCAATTTTTTTGGTAGGGGAGCAGTTGAGGTGGTCTTGCTGGATAGCCTATTTTTACCTCAAGCTCTCAGCAGCCCTCCAAGAAACAACTTAGCGGAGAAAGTGATGTGTGTGTGTTTAGAAAAAGGGGTTAATTTGTAATTTGGGTTAACATTTCCAAGTTACAGCTCATCATTTTGGGGAAGTGAAGGAAATTTAAGCTCTGTTATTATATCTATAAGCCCAGGAGCAAAGCAAGAATAGACATGTTGCTTGCTTGCTTGCTTGCAGTTGTTCATGCTCAGCCAGTTTCTTCACCTTTCTGCACTTCAGGCTCAGCCCATAAAATGGTGCCACACACATTGAGGCTCAGTCTTCCTACCTCAGATAATAATTAAGAAAACCCCTGAGAGACATAACCACAGCCAACCTAATGCAGACAGTTCCTCAATTAAAACTCCTCCAGGGTGATCCTAGGTTGTGTCAAGTTGACAACTAAGTCAAGCACAGTGATCTTTTCTAAAATATCTTATTTTTACTTCATTTATATTTCTGATTTTTCTTAGGACTGGCAGGTCTCCCAGACACTGTAGCTGAGGTGTACTATCAAATGATGGTTTAAAAGTGCTTAGGTATTGCGTATCTAAAAGGAAAGGCTATTAGGGTGTAAGTTTATTCGTGTACTTTTAGCAGCAGAAAAAGCCCATACTTCTGTGGAGCATTGTGCAGGCCTGAACTGTACTTTGTGGTGGATTTATTTGTTTTGTGGCAAGCATGACATAATGGTTTATCTGCATGAAAATCTTCTTTTAAAGATTCATTTATTTTATGTATATGAATGCTCTATTTGCATGTATGCATTTATTCCACAAGAGGGCATCAGATCCTCTGTAGATGATTGTGAGTCACCATTTGGTTACTGGGAATTGAACTCAGGACCTCTGGAAGTGCTCTTAGCCACTGAGCCTTCTCTCCAGCCCTTATAAAAAAAATTTTGATCGTTTAGAGTTGGCTTAAGGAAAAGACTCAGTGCGGTTAGGAAGACAACTCACTTCGGAAAGTGCTTGCCACTCAAGCGTGTAAGGACCTGAGTTTGGAGTCCAAGTACCCACATAAAAACTGGGTGGAGCAGCATGCCTGTAATCATGTTGGAGAGGTGGAGAAGAAGGTTTGCTGGCCAGCCAGCTTAGCTCCATGTTCAGTGAGAAACCAGCCCTGTGTTTAAAAAGCAAGGCAGAGTGACAGATGAGTGGTCAGACCTAGCAAGATGTTTATAACATCCCCTCCAAGGCTTGGGGAACATCTCAGAAGAGGGAGCAGAAGATGGGGAGAACTGCTTCTAAGTGCTCTCTTCTGGGCATGACCGTCACTGTATCTAATCTTGAACTCACAGCAGCTCTGGTTACTTGTTCTAAACTGGCCTATCAGCAATCAGGTAGGGCCCTTGTGACCATACCTCTTCTTGCTCTAATATAGATTACTGAAAGATTCTGGGATATGGGGAGTCATTGAGTAATTCTCTACTCATGGTAACACTGAGGACCCTGGTTAAACTTAGTGCATCACTAAACAACACACAAAAAGACATGAATGTGGGAAAGAGATTTGTAGGAGGGTGTCAGGGAGGGAGGGAGATGAGGGAGTGGAAGGTGAGAATAATAAGAATGCATTTCATACATGTTTGAAAATGTCAAAGAACAAATTTAACGAATTATATAAAACATTTTTAAAAAGTAAAGTGCAGACCAATTGAGGATGACACCCAGTGTCACCTTCTGACCTACACACACACACGACAGTGATTGGGAGTAGTTCTTGATTTGTAGAATACTTGCCTAGTATATGCAAGGAAGAAAAAGAGTATCTAGCAAAATACATCAGGAGGAACCAAAAAGATAAAACTGAAAAAAATCCTTGTTATGGAAAAAGCACATAAAAAATAGTGTGGTGAATACCATCAGTCAGCTTCAACACTGATTGGGTTTTGTGCCGTCTCCACACCCTCCCTTCTCTTACATTTATTTTAAGACAGACTATAATTATCACATTTTTATCTGTATTTAAGGGTGTATCTCTAAAAGATTTTAGCAGCCATAATGCCACAATCATACTTAAAAATTATCAGCAATTATAGTGTTCTTATTTCTCTGTTATCTAATAAGTATTTTTTGAATTTTATTTTAATTGAGCTATACATTTTTCCCCACTCCTCTTCCTTCCTTCCTTCCTTCCGTCCCTCTCCCTCCCTCTTGTTCCCCATGCTCCCAATTTATTCAGATTTTGTCTTTTTCTCCTTCCTAGGCATATCCGTGTTCATCTCTCTTAGGGTCTTCTTTATTGTCTAGGTTCTCTGGGGTTGTGGATTGTCGGTTGGTTATTCTTTGCTTTATGTCTAATATCTGCTTATCTTTCTGGATCTGGGTTACTTCACTCAGTATATTTTTTTCTAGTTCCGTCCATTTGCCTGCAAATTTCAAGATTTATTATTTTGTACCACTGACTAGTACTCCATTGTGTAAATGTACCACATTTTCTTTATTCATTCTTTAGTTGAGTGGCATCTAGGTTGTTTCTGGGTTCTGGCTATTACGAATAATGCTTTTATGACCATATTTGAGCTAATGTCCTTGTGAATTGATTGAACATCCTTTGGGTATATGCCCAAAAATGGTATTGCTGGGTCTTGAGGTAGATTGATTCCTAATTTTCTGAGAAATTGCCATATTTATTTCCAAAATGGCTGTCCAATTTGCACTCCCACCAGCAATAAAGGAGTATTCCCCTTACTCAACATCCTCTCCAGCATAAGTTGTCATCAGTGTTTTTGATCTTGAGGCCATTCTGACAAGTTTAAGATGTTTAAGTTTAAGATGTTATCTCAGAGTTGTTTTGATTTGCATTTCTCAATGACTAAAGATGTTGAGCATTTCCTTAAGTGTCTTTCAGCCATTTGAGATTCCTCTGTTGAAAGTTCACTGTTTAAAAGGTCTGTACCCCATTTTTAAATTGGATTATTTTGTATTTTGGTGTCCAGTTTCTTAAGTTCTTTGTCTATTTTGGAGATCAGTCCTCTGTCAGATGTGGGGTTGGTGAAGATCTTTTCCCATTTTGTAGGCTGCCGTTTTGTTTTGTTGGCTGTGTCCTTTGTTAAAGAACAAGAAGCTTCTTAGTTTCAGGAGGTCCTATTTATTAATTGCTGCTCTCAGTGTCTGTGCTATTGGAATTATATTTAGGAGGTGGTCTTCTGTGCCACTTCATTCAAGGCTACTTCTCACTTTCTTATCTATAAAGTTCAGTGTGGTTGGTTTTGGGGTCTTTGATCCATCTGAACTTGAGTTTTGTGCATGGTGATAGATTTGGATCTATTTGCATTCTTCTACATGTTGATATCCAGTCATACCAGCACCATTTGTTGAAGATGCTTTCTTTTTTCCATTTTATAATTTTAGCTTCTTTGTCAAAAATCAGGTGTTCATAGGTGTGTGGGATGATATATGGGTCTCTGATTTGATTTCATTAGCCCTCCTATCTGTTTTTATGCCAATACC
>JAQHUG010000039.1:8058486-8075360 GCA_028555095.1 Dicrostonyx torquatus | reverse complement strand
TCTCTGGCCTGCCCACGGTGCTGCTACTCACTCTCCTCCTCCTGGTGGTCTGGCCTGTGGGGCTGTTTCTCAAGCTCCTCCTCCGGTCAGTCTGGCCCAGCCCACCATGCAGCTGCTCACACTTGAGAGGTACTTTTCAAACACTACTGTGTTAAGACTTAAGTTTGTTCTCATTCAGTGTCATGAGTAGCTGGGTGCATGCATGGTGATAATCAAGTGAGCAACAACCAAATGCCCGCACATTCTCTAGGCCTCTAACAAGTGTTTTATGGTTTGAATGGAGACCCAGAAAAGACCGCTGTGTTGTTAGTAGTTGGTGCATTCTTAGATAGGCTTTGTTTCTTTTTGTGTTTGCTTATAATTTCCACATTGAAGAAATCGGACCTTTAGAATTTCCCATCATCTCGACATTGTTGATTACATCATTTGGGGACGGTCTCCTGAATTAGCTACAAATTGATCATGAATCTAGAGCCTTAAACTTAGAGGTTTCAGTTTATTTGGGGGATGCTGGTGATATGTGTATTTCCATAATGTCGGGTCATCTGTGGTTTTCAGGTATCAGCAAGTGCTGATGTTCACTGCTAGATCTCTTAATTCTTGAAGGACAGAAGGAAGTGTATTAGATTGCTTTTGAGGTCCCTGTACTCTGCCTCTGTTGAGACCATCTAGAATGGGATAAGTTTTCATTCATTCGTGTGTTACTTTGCTTGAGAAGCATGCTCTTACTGGTTGTGCATCTGTGTTTCATAACCTGAATTCAGAGGTTGCCTGCACCTTAGTAGAATACAGAGCCCAAAGACTTGTGGGTAGGCAGCTTAGCTGTTAGGTGTCTGCTTTGGACACTGAACGTTAATGTTCTCTGAGAAGAGGAAAAAATGAATGCTCCAGGTAACCACATTGACCTTGTGTATAAGTGTTAATAGAATAATTTCTAATTGTCTGCCAGTTATACAAAGTGCTTTTGATTTGTTCAAGTTATGCAAAAGATCTTATTTAGAAGTTATCATATCTTTTTATATAACTTCTTCCTATTTAAAATACATGGACTTATTCCAGCCCTAGAATCTAATGTCACATTTGTTTGGTTGCCAAACCATTTTAAAACTAGAGACACACTGTTCCCAAAACCCTTATATAATTTGAAGTAAGTTCCCTCCTAAATGTGGTAGAGAATCATTTTTTACCCAGTGTGTATGCATTTAGAAACTACTTAAAATAGTACATATGTAAATCTTTTAGCCATTACTCTCCAAACAATTAATGCATGTTTTATTATTATAATAATGACAGTAATGTAGATAATACTCAAAACCTAACCTCAGAATACCCAATTAGACATTATATTGTCTTTTCTGCATAACTAAATGTATTGATGTTTGCATACCAAATTACTTCCTTAGAATTTTTGAAAAGCCCCAGTACAGAACAGCTCCCTATGTATGCCTGCTTTCACTTTTGCAGGTAAGATGTCCCAGCCCATCACTACTGTCAGAGCCAGTAGTGTGACTCACCAGAGTCTCTGGGGACACAGCCCACAGGCTCAGAGGCTTGGGTAAACAGAGCTCTAGAAGGAACAAGGCACCTTGATTATCACTGCTCATCATAGAGCCTCTGTTACTTAATTGTTGCCTTTTGTTCTTCACTTCAGTCCCCGTCTGCTTGGCTCGTTTTTTCTCTGAAAGACTTAAAAGTTGCAAAAACAGGAGAACTCTGGGCGTCCATGACAGTCGATCTTCTATTGCTGTGAAGAGACGCTGACCAGAGCAGCTCCTATAAAAGACACTAAATGAGTCTAGCTTTCAGTTTCAGTTAGTCCATTTTGTCATCGTGGGGAATGTGGTGGCACTCAGGCAGACATGGTGCAGGGGAAATAGTTGAGAATTCTACATCCAGACCCACGGGCAGCAGAAAGAGTGAGCCCCTGGGCCTGGCTTGGACTCTTGAAACCTCAAAGCCCATCCCCAGTGACACTTCCTCCAACAAGACCACACCCACTTCAACAAGGCCACCTCCCTTAATCCTTTCAATAGTGCCAGTCCCTGGTGACCAAGCATTCAGATCTGTGAACCTATGAGGCCATTCTCATTCAAACCACCACAGTAATATATAGCGTATGTTGATCTGTTTTATAAGAAATCATGTTTCATCATCTTGGCATTCCTATTTGTGGTATTACTGAGTTACATTCATATTGTTATATTGTCTTTGATAGTTCCTTCAATTGCCTACCAATTGTCAAAACACACAGTATTATCTAAAATACTTGAAAATTTTTAAGAGTTTAGAGTAAGTGTGTATGGGGGAGCGGGAGAGAGAGAGAGAGAGAGAGAGAGAGAGGTGGGAGAGTACATGTGCCACAATGCAAACATGAAGGTCAGAGGACCAGTTTGTGAAATTGGTTCTCTCTCTTCATCTTTATCTTGGTTGAAACACAGGTTGTCAGATTTTTATGGCCAGTACCTTTCCCTGCTGAGACATCTTTCTGGCTCCAAAAATTCTTTCTGAAGATATTATTCAGTTTGGCTAATACTGAAGAGTCACAAGTTATGAAATATTAATGTCCTGTTTTATCTAAAATAACAGACCCATAATAGTTGCATCAGATAAATCATAGTTGTCCTGTTCATGTCATGGTATAGTAGAACACACAAGACCTCGAGAATTGATGCCCTTTTGACTACTTTGGTGATGTTTAAACATGCCTAAAAACAAGAGTTAACAGTGTAGAGACCCACGCTCCACTTGGCTTTTCTTGTCTCACGTCCTGAGTCATGCACAGGACTTTGATAAGGCTGAGGCCCTAGTCAAACATACATGGAATCCTGGGCTGAGACAATCTCTTCACCTCCTTGCCGGTTATCACCAGGATAAATATGTCTCTTTGGTGTGATGCTACTGTATTTTAGTAATTCTCCTACTATTTAAATAAAGCCTTCCTTTTAAATAGCATAGTCTTATAGATACATTGATTAAACTATAAAATTTCAATGACTAAACATTTTCTTTAAATTTTTAAAAATTAATTGATTGATTTGTGCACATGTACATAGGTGGAAGTCAAAAGACAACTTGGGGATGTTTTTTTTTTCTCCATTATTTGGGTCCTATAAATTAAACTCAGGTCATTGGGCATGGTGGCAAGTTCCTATACCTGCTAAGACACCTTGCCACCGTAGCATGACATTTTCCAAGATTCAAATAGTAGTAACATTTGTCGTACTAGTTTCAATATTTTCTATTTTATATGATTTTAAATTTTACATAGTAATATCACTTTTTTATTCCATAAGCTTATTTTAGATTCACAAAAATATCAGGTATTTACTTTTTATGATTTACCAAAATATTACTGTTTTACATACATGTACTCTGCAGTACTCACCAAAGGAATGGAAACTGTATGAGCTAGTGTAGGGTCTAGGATGCACACCTCGTAGTCTGCAGAAATGACACAGAGCATGTATACGTTGTATTTGTACAAGAGTAGCTGTCTCATCTGGGCTTTGAAAAGACACATAGATGGCTAAAGCAGGAAATGGCTTTCCAGGCTGTGGGGTAAGCAGAGCAGTCATTTGTCCTACCTCTAATTTCAAAACTCTGTTGTTTAGACAGTGATATTGATAATCTGTGTAATTTCTCATTATAGGGCACTGGAGTTGGCTGTGAAATACAAAACTCATGTTGATACAGTTCTTGCTTTTCGTCAAAAATTTTTGGAGACATTTGGTAAACAGGAAACTAATAAACGCTATTTGCAGTATGCGGAAGGTGTAAGTATTGCACTGTGTCTTATATTAGTGTCCATGCTTTATATAAAACATTCATCTCTGATTCATACTCTAATTTCTAAGAGCATTATTTTTCTCTTGTGACATTGTCTTTTTATTTTATAACTATATGATCATGGTCTCTTTCTTTAAGGCTCTTGACCGTTAACAGAGTCTTACTGTGTAGTCTAAGCTGTGGTCCTGAAGCTCACTCTCTAGCTCAAGATGGCAGCTAAATTTGAGGACCTCTCTTGCCTCAACTTCCTGAAGGCTGGGATTAGAAGCATGAATCATCAGTCCCAGTGGTTTGGGGTTTTTTTCTAGATGCTTTAGCCTTTTTTTTTTTCAACTCACATCAGTTTTTTATAATTTGTCTTGAGGTTGTATGTTATTTGATATTTTTAGATAAATAATACAGATGTCTAGGAAGAAAGTTTGCTTTTAAATTTGTTTCCCCCATTTGATAAAACATATACAAAATACAGCCCTTCCTTCAGTGAAATTTTAATTTATTTATAAAATATTTTTATTTTAAATTATGTGTCTTTGTGTGAGTTTGTGCTTATGAGTGCAGTGCCTGCAGAGGACAGAAGAGGGCATCAGATTCCCTGGAGCTGGCGTTCCAGGCAGTTGTGAGTGGCCCTGCATGGGTGCTAGGAACCAAACTTACACCTTCTGTAAGAGTATCAGGTGCCACTGAGCCAGCTCAAATAACAAAAACTTAGCATCCTTCTTTTCTTTCTTTTTCTTTTTTTGCCTATGTAATTTATGTAAATTATGTAATTTAGCAGTTGCTGAAGCACAACACCTCAGTTGTGTGTGGTAGCTCAGCCAGAGCAGCAGGGGTTTCTCCCTGTTTCTTTCCTTACACTGTGGGACAGGTTACTTTGATTCCCTTTGGTGTTCTAGTCTTCTGCTTTTTTTCCTCACAGATGCCATTTGAAAGTTAACAAGAACAGCAACAAAGTAACAAAACAGTATTTTTAAAAGAAAAAATATTATTTTAAAATTTCTGAGTATTGGCCGGCAGTGGTGGCACATGCCTTTAATCCCAGCACTTGGGAGACAGAGAGGTAAATCTCTGTGAGTTCAAGGCCAGCCTGTTCTACAAGAGCTAGTTCCAGGACAGCCAGGGCTGTTACAGAGAAACCCTGTCTCAAAAAGAAAAAAAAAAAATTTCTGAGTATTGATATAAAAGTTAACCCTAGGAAAATAGCTTACGTGGCTAACATCTACTTACTGATGGCCTGGAATCATTTGGGTTTATAGTCTAGTCATAATCTATCATCCATATTTATATATTTTACCAAAATTGTAGCTATGTATACTATTTCAGAATGAAGAACTGCAGATATGTGTCATTAACAGCATGAGGAAGAGTTCTGTTCTCTGTCCATAACACCAGAGCACAGGATAAAAGGATCGAAATTCTGCTGCGCTGAAGACAACTCTTTAAAAAAAAAAATTTTATTATTTATTTTGTGATGATGATGATGGTGTGTGTGTGTGTGTGTGTACAAGTGCTTGTGGGTTACTGTAGTCATGTGATGTGGGTGCTGGGAACTGAACTCTTAATTCTTGCCAGTGCAGAAAGCTCTCTTAGCTGCTGTGCCGCCTCTCCAGCCTTCTGGAGACAACATAGAATCAACTCAGAGATGGCACCAGAAAGAGGAATTTCCAGTCCTCACTCCATTGGTTTGTTCCCATTTTGTTGCCTCTCTTTGGCTTCCTGTCTCTGGAATCTAAAATCTGCCATTCTTTGTCTTGTCATTTCCTTACAGTCTCTTGTTATGAGACACTGTATTAACCAGAATTTTAAGCCACTGCTTTGAGTTACCTGTCACTGCGGTTCCCCTGAGCCATGTCACTGCACACACTGATAAACTGGCTTGTTTCTCTCGTTTATCTGCCCTTTGCTCCCTGAATCTGTACCACTGTGAATAGGAGAGCTGAGGAAAATTTGCATGTTCTGACATCATTGTCTGAGGTGACTGCGGGAGGGGCATTTGGAGGAGACAGAAACTGAAGAGAGGCAGGGTGCACTGTGATAGGAGAGATGTCAGTGGTGGTACACAAGGCCCCAAGAAGGCTCCCATGGCAAGGCCCCTTTCTTCCCTTCTGCTGTCACTAATTCATCGCTAAACCTTAGTGTCAGTTTTCAGGGCCATCAACTTCTCTGACTGCTACATCTGAAAACACCAAGAAAGTCATCGAGCCAGCAGATGGTCATGTACCTTCCTGCTTTGTACCTGGCACTCACAGTCTCCCCTGCATTCAAAACCCTTACCATGTGTGACATACACACTTTAAAAAATTGTTTATTATCTGTCTCTTTCACCATGATCTATTTTTTTATCACTCTATGCAGGTAGTTTTTTTTTTAAAAAAAAAAGTTTTAATCCTTTATCGAACGCTGTACTTAGGACAAGGCTTAACATAAACAACTTAAATATTTATTGAACAGAGAGGACATACAGGATAAGAACTGAAGACAGCAGTGGTTTAGTGAAGTTTCTAGGTCCACCAAGGATATAGTTCAGTAATAGAGCCCTTGCCTAGCATGTGTGAGGTGTTGGGCCTGATCCCCAGCTCCACATTAAACGACGTTTTCTGATGGGCAGTCGTGTTGCAGTGCTCTGCAGAGAGAATGGGAGCCCTGAGTGAGAAGGCTGAGCTGGAAGCGCTCAGAGGCAGAATTAAGAAAGGCAGGAAGCCAAAGAGGACTTGAGTGTGTGATTACCGAAGGCAGTGTCCTAGAAGAGTCCAGAGAAGCTGGCTCGGTGACCGTGGGACAAGTTAGCCTGGGGCAGAAGGGACGCAGATGGGGTGAGGGTAAGTATAGGTCAGCTTATGAGGGTGAAGACACGTGAATTCATGCCTGATTGCCATTTATTCTCTGTTAAGTTAGGCAGCCAATCTCTACTAAGAGTAGGCTAGTGGGGAACTGGACAGAGCTGTTAGATAAGGAGTTTAAATGCGTTTATGTGAATGACAGTTGACTAGGGATCAAAATAAGAGGGTCCAAATAGTTTGACACTCCGTATAGTAGAAAGTATGGCTTTTGGTGGAGAAGTCACTTGAAACCGTCCAAAAACAAGCACCTTTACCTTAAACATACTGTAAAAATATTCTTATTTAGGACAAAATTATCTGTAGAATGCGGTCCTAAAGCTGGATAAATGCCAAGTGAGATGAGTCAGCTTCTGCAGGACACCCTCCCTCGGTGCACTCATGTACACTTCAACAAATAACTAATAATGTCGCCAGGTCAGTTTCAGACAGGCTGCTGCAGTGCGGCAGCAGGGCCACGGGGTAGTTTACTGTGACCGACTAGAGAGCAAACCTAAGCCAGTTTAAGGCGGGAAGAAGGCAAAGGCAGTCCGCAGAGTTCATCTTCAGAAAACGCGTGCATTGCCATTTAAAAATACCAAGTTGTGGCCTGATTGGAAGTCAGTCTTCCAATAATCTAATATCTGCTCTGCTTTTCAGATGGCTGCCATTTGATTCTTAGCACAGACAGTTATCTTCTAGGCTAAAAGAAAGTCTATTAATTATTAACCAGTCTATCTGATATATTATAGATAAATATGAACAATTATTTTTAAGGTCATCAAAATATCAACAAATTACTTATTGGAAATTTAGACATAGCATATTGGAATACAATAGAACCAAATGGGCCAATCAACTACTAGCATAAAATAGGTATGCGGTTCTATTAAGATCAAGCTAATCTCCAGTTTCTTCAGCTGAATCGTCTCAGGGAACAGCAACTGCTTTGGTCTGGTTTCATGCTGTTTATCCCTATGTGGAGGTAAAAGCCTCTTCATTTCTGACCAAGTCTTAGAGCTCTGGGTCTATTTCATAGTTTAAGTTTAGTCTAGGACCCAATTTTTCCCATTGTTGCTTCAGAGGACACCCATTCCTAAATAAGTGATCTTCAGATTTGTTTAACAGTAGATTCTTAAACAAATAATTCTAAAGAAATAAATATTTCCAAAGAACTTGCTCTAGAACTCACAGAGGAATCCTTTCCTAACATGAAAACTTAGGAGCTTTGGAAAGGCTAGGTCTAGGCTAGGTAGGCTTGCCCTCATCGTAGACAGAAGAAAAGCGAAAAGTGAACAGATGGAAATCTTTTCTTGCTCGCATGTGATGGCTTTCATCAGTTGGCGGCTGCCCCTCCTTCTGTCACTGTGGTTGCAATGGAGCCATTTGCGGAACAATACCTTGGCTTTCCTTGCAGCTGAACTTCTGCTGGGAAACTCAGCTTCTGAGATGTCCAGAGCAGAGCTGATGCAAACACACCCTAGGTGCTGCCCTGCCCATTGTTCTAAGCTCTAGCGCAGAATCCTGCGGTTCTGTGAACTGTTTCCATGCGCTTTGTAAAGAACTGCACAGAATGGGGGTCTTCTGAATCACAGCACGAGTCCTGCCTGTGCTCTGGACCCGCTCTCCTGACCCTAAAGGCAGCTCCTGGGTTTCAGCCTTGTTTCCCATTAACTTCTCGCTATACCTCCCCTCTCCATTTCGGAAGCCATATATTCTGTTTTGTTTACTCTGGGTTACTTTGGATTAAATGAAACATAAGATGTAAGCACGACTCTCCTTTCCCTTCTGTTGTAGCTCCAAATAGACTGGGAGAAAATCAAAGCGAAAATTGAGATGGAAATTACTAAGGAACGTGACCGATCGTCCAGCAGCCAGTCTGTCAAGAATGTGGGCTTAAAGCACTAAATGCCATGCTGACCTCTAAACTAGTTCAGAGTAACCAAAGATGTGCATGTTTTGTTTGCTTTAAAAAAAAAAGCATAATTTTAAGGCTAGTGTTGTCTCTGAATGGTAGAGTACTTGCCTAGCATGCATGAGGCCCTGGGTTTGATCCCAGCACTATCCAAAAAAAAAAAAAAAGGCATTATCTTTAAATTATTGTATGCGCTATCTGTGTATTTAATACTAAAAGTACATTCAGGAAGATTAAGTGTACAATATTGATACAAATCCATTATTTATATTTTTCTAGTCTAATAATTAACAAAATATTCCTATATGCTTACCTATGCCCAAGTAATGTTGATTACATTCCAGTTTTTTTATTTCTTTATTCCTGGTTCGTTAGTATGAATAGTTATTAATGCTTATAATAAAGCCTTGAGTTTTTGCAATGTATGTTGTTATTTCTATTTGATCTATAAAGTATATAGTATCTCCCATGATTATAAAACAAAACTACATGAGGATGGTGCAGACACTTGTACACCGAAGTCAAAGTTGAAAGAAAAACTGGGAACAGCTCGGATGTTCGTCTACTGGCAATTGCATGAAGCGGTGTGGTGTTCTCATGCAGTGGAATTATTCTTTCACGACAAGATTGCACTGTGACACATGCTGCAACACAGATGTGCCTGGGGAAACATATTCTCCGTGAAGTGAACCTACCGCAGAAGTCAGTCCTGTAGGGGTGCCTACAGTAAGCAAGTTCTTCCAGGCAGAAAAGAGAAAGGGGGACTGGGGAAAGGCTGGGGTTTTGTTGTATAATGTGTGCAGTTGAGTAAGTTCTAGAAATGGATAATGATGATGACTGCATAACATGGTGGACATTAATGAACCTCACTTCTCCTCTTAAAAGGGTTAAAATGATAAATTTTATTGATTTATTTTTTACAATACTGAAAAAGAAGTGGGCAAATTGCCTGTTCTTCATTCCTCTCAGACCTAGAGTTTGAGTTTTCAAAGCCAGCCTCAGTGGGTAAGCCTTTTTGTCTGGCCTTAATCTAGCACATCCCAAGTTGCTGTCCACCAAAGCTTTTTGGCAGTGGCATGAGCGTCCCTCTGAGTGTCCCTGAACCTGCACTTGGAATTGGTGCATTATGGAGCGCATGCACACTCCCTGGGAAACACTGCCTCTTCCTCTCCATTGTAATTTCTCACGTAGGTTTCTTTCATAGAAATGCTTCTTCCCAATATGTTCCTTTCCTTTTATGAAAATGGTGGACTGTTCAATTCTTGGTCCAGAATTTAGATACAAGAGTATGTGTTCAGTTCATGTAATCTTGGGAATTGACTTATATGTTGTATATGTTGTCTACATTGTTAAGTTTCAGTGTAATGTTTAAAAAGAAAAAAAATGGTTAAAAGGTTAAATTTTATGTTTAGTATATTTTACCACAATAAAAACATGAAAAATAATGAAGTAGGTCTATATTCTTTGATATTTTACAATTAATTCATTTTGATACTGACTACCTAGACTTAGCAACAATCACCACACAGGCCATGAACCACAGCTGAACTGCCTTAAGTTTCTGGAGTCCCTGGGTACCTGCACTTGTGTCTGACATGGCTATACATTTAATAGAGTTGTTTATGGAACTCACCGCAAGTCTTTACTTGAGTTTTATTTAGAAGGATAAATGGAAATGTAAACAAGTGTGTTGAAGAGGCACACGGGGAAGGCCTGGGGAAGAGGACGGTCACAACAGAACTTCCACATCCTGACCTTGTGGAGTTCAGGAGACTGACCATCTTCCCCACTCATGAATGTGTCCAACAGGAAACTTCTTCCCCAAGTCTTGATGTCTTGGAGTGTTGTAGAATATTATTTTAAGATGTGTTACATTTGTTTATGCTGTGGAACGTTTGTTTAATGATGCAAAGACATCTTGCATGCTGTATTTGTTTAACTCTATGAAGTTGTGTTACTGTGCCTGTCAAAAACACATGATTGGTCTAATAAAGAGCTGAACAGCCAATAGCAAGGCAGGAGAAAGGATAGGCAGGACTGGCCGACAGAGAGAATCATTAGAAGAAAAAGGAAGGTGGAACAAGAACAAGGAGAGGAGAATGCTAGGGGCCAGCCACACAGCCAGCCACAGAGTAAGAATGGAAGTAAGATATACAGAAGTAAAAAGAAAAAGTCCAGAGGCAGAAGGTGGATGAGATACTTTAAGAAGAACTGGTTAGAAACAAGCCAAGCTAAGGCCAGAGAGTCATAATTAATAATAAACCTCTGTGTGTGCTTTTTTTGGGAGCTGGGTGGCAAGCCCCACAAAAGAACAAAGAGCCAAAAGAGCAAGAGTAAAAACCAACCAACATCATTGGGTTTTCTGTTTTGTTTTTAAAGTCAGAGTTTGACTACATGACCTAAATCATTGACTTCTGTCTTACAGTTTCTATTCCTGTGATAAAACATTGACTTCCGTCTTACAGTCTCTACTCCTGTGATAAAACATTGACTTCCGTCTTACAGTCTCTATTCCTGTGATAAAACATTGACTTCTGTCTTAGAGTTTCTATCCCTGTGATAAAACACCACGACCAAAAGCAGCTTGGGGAAGAAAAGGTTTATTCCAATTCTCATTTCACATCACAGTCCATCATTGAAGGACATCTTGTCAGGAACTCAAACACAGCAGGAGTTTGGAGACAGGAGCTGATGCGGAGGCCATGGGAAAGTGTTGCTTACTGGCTTGCTCCTCCTGGCTTGCTCAGCCTGCTTTTTTATAGCACCCCAGGACTAATTCCTCACCAGGGGTTGTACTACCCACAATGGGCTGATTAAGAAAATGCACTTCAGGTTTGCCAACAGGCAAATCTTATGGAGACATTTCTCAATTGAGAATCCCTCTCTCCAAACGGCTGACTTGTGTCAACTTGACATTATAAACTCGCCAGGACAGCCATGCAGTTGGACTTCATCTCTAGGTCTCCACCTACTTCTTCCCTGTGGTTGAATTTTCTGGCAACACCCTGTCTAGGTTCCTTTTCCAAAAGTCACCCCATTTATTATAACAGATACTCTTTTGTACAGGACAGTTCTTGGACTTCGGAAGTTCTGTGCCAGTTACTCCCTCAGGTAGATTCTTTATTAAAGACTACTCCCTGGTCTTTGACACTGTATCTTTTATAGTAAAAAAATAAAATTCATACCCTGCTGAGCATAGCAGGAGCAACATTTGTAATTTCCCAGTGCAGGTGACAGCACTGATATTGGACTCTTAACCAACCAGGTCAGTGTGAATCCCCAATTGTACTGATATATGTAACTAAAGAAGATACTGGTGTATTACTGGAGCCCCAGCTAATCTCTGTTAGCATGCACCTTCTTCATCTCAATGACCAACAGGCCTCTCAGATAAATTCCCTCAGGTTTGCAAGCCGCATTCGATCTTGTCAACTTCCAAAGTCAGGAGAGGTCTCAACAGCACATGGCCTCACCCCTTCGGCCATCATGTATAGCTAAAAGGAGACACTGTGTCCACTAAGCTCCTTTTCTTGGCATTCTCTAGTTAATCACGGATTCATTTCTGTTTCCTTAGGTACCAGTCCTGCTTCTCTGTATCATCCATTTTCCCACCTTTGGAAAGGACGTTGACCATTGTTGCTCACCTAGATTATAAGCAAAGATGCTGGCCTTGCAAGTGCTGCTCCCACAGTCCGCTCCATACAGTGTAAGATTTCTCGAGTAATCTTATATGTAGAACTATTGAGCTATTTCTGCCCATAAACAGCACAGTACTTGTTAACCTATAGAGTAACATGGCTTGAATACCCTCTTCAAATCTCATGTTGAAATTTAATTGCCACAGTAAAAGTATTAGGAGGTAGGACCTCTAAGAGGTGTTTAGGTCAGGAGGACCCCACCCTCACAAATACACAAATCTACTTTAATAGGAGAGTGGAATTGTTAGAAAGGTTTTCTCCCACAGCACAGACTTGTGTTCCCTTGTTCTCACCTGAAGCATGATTGATATAAACTCAAGAGACAGATATTGGGGTCAGTCTGAAGAACAGAAAAGCAAAGCAGCCAGTCACTGGTTCTTACCTCAACCTCAGCCCAAAAGTGCTTAATCTGGACTCCAGGAAAACAGGCTGTGTCTAAAGCAGACACTCCGCCTCCTTGCTGACACTCATGAAGAAGGCTGGAAGACCAACCCTTTCATGTAGGATCACCTTTGACTTTATACAACCAGTGATTGTTTCAATTGCATGCTGCATTGTCAGACATCTCAGAGTAATGCCTGGCTGTACTTATCCCTTGGTTTAAAGTGACTCATGGTTGAATCAGTATAGCATCTTCTCTTCTGGCTCTTTGTCTCAGCGTTTTCATACATTTTTGGATAAACAAAGCCCATTCAGAGTGTCAGTTCCTGTGAGGACCCATTTGTAGCCCTCCACCCCCTCTGCTTGCCAGATCTACTGGCATCTGTTAACTTGTCAGCTGTTTGTCGGGCCTTGACCTGGAGCATCTATGTTCTAGATTTCTGTCTGTGGGATGAGTTCCTTGATTCTCCTATCTCCCTCTTCTCATTTTCTTTTTAATTACCATTATGTCCTTAGGCTTTAAAGGGTACAAGTGAGAAAGCCAAGACAGTAGACCTGATGAGGTTTCTCTAACTGTTGATGGATGCTGTAGCAGTAAGGTTTGGTGGAATGTGCCGCAAGTGAGGCCCCTGCTGGGCAATGATGGTGCACACCTTTAATCCCATCACTGTGAGTTCGAGGCCAGCCTGGTCTTCCTAGTGAGCTCCAGGACAGACTCCAAAGCTACACAGAGAAACCCTGTCTCGAAAAGAAACAAAACAAAACAGCAAGCGTGGCCCCTAAAAGCACCATTTCCTACGACCTGGGTGGCAGATATGCTTGATGGAAATGATCACCATAAAACCATGTCCAGTTATCAACACATGCCAGCTGCTTCATCAGGAGTTCTGCTTAGCATTTATGTGGAGAAGTGGAAAGCACCTTCACCAAGGGCCCTTTGCACTTTTCACCACAGTTTTTATTCCGTCCACCAGGATGGTTGCTCCCTCGGAGTAGCCATGTGACTGGGCTGTGTTCAGCTGTCTGTGATTGTGACATAGTGAGCTCTGTGGAGATTAATAACTTCTTTCAGGCTACTGTGGTGGTTTGAAAGAAAATGGCCTCCAAAGGGAGTAGTACTCTTAGGAGGTATGGCCTTGTTGGAGTAGGTGTGGTCTTGTTGGAGGAAGTGTGTCACTGTGGAGGCGGGCTTTGAGGTCTCATATGCTCAAGCCATGCCCAGTGAGACGATTCACTTCCTGTTGTTGCCTGCAAGATGTAGGCCTCTTAGTTCCTTCTCCAACACCACGTCTACCTGCACACCACCATGTCCCACCATGATAATAATGGACGGAACCTCTAAACTGGAAACGAGCCACCCCAATTAAATGTTTTCCTTTATAAGAGTTGCTGTGGTCATGATATCTCTTCACGGCCATTGAAACCCTAAGACAGCTATTAATATAACTGATTTTGAAACCAAAGACATAGAAACCTTCCCAGTCCAGTTAACATAAGGATTCTTAGCTGGACCTGTGGAAGCAGGAAGATTTCAAGGCTAGCATGGGCTGATTAGCAAGGTCCAGAACAGCTTTAGCTACATAATGAGTTTGTCTCAGTAAAGTAAAAGCCAAAGCAAAGCTATAGCAGTTCCCCAGGGAGCTGATGCCAAATACCCACAAAATGAGATGGTGTCTCCATTTAACACCTACTGATCTCACCCGTTTCTTGGTTTTTGGTGAAGAGAGGCCTTACTTACTATCCTTTTGCTGTGCCAGGACAAGGTCTCTTGGTGTTGGTAAGCAACCATGTCTCAGATTTCTCAAAGTCTGACTTTGGTTTAGGGTCACGGTGTTTCTTAGTTCTCTTTACTCTCATTTTAACTATTATATATAGCAGCAGGAAGTGATCGTGCACATATAGGTGTTTCTTATTTTGCATCGCCTTATATATTCAAATGAGCCACCTTCTCTAATGCTGGGTCTGCCATCAGTTCTCAATTCTGTTGATAAAATTACATTTTACCTTTATCAGTGGTTGTAACACAGTTACAGTTTCATATCATGGATGACTAGTTTCCTTCTCCGGTTTAATATGTAGAAATGTAATCCCTACTGTCCGGTATAAACAGTGACTATGTGCTATGGTTTGAAGGTCCCCAGAGGTTTCATGCATTGAAAATTAACCTCCATTGCTAGGTATTTAGAGGATGAAAGCAACCTAGCTGATATTGACTAGTGGGGCTTGGAGGTAGGGTTAGATAAAGTCACTAAATGGCATCTTGGTGACGCGGGTTCCTTATAAAAGAGGAGCAAAGCCTGGAGGACAAACACGGACACACACACTCTGTATCATCACGTGCTGTATGATGTCCTATATGACCTGGGGTTCACCCAGCTGGTTCATCGCCAGCTATGAGCCCTGGAACCTCCAAGACTGGGAGCTGAGTAACCAGGCTGGGCTGGTGATTAGCAACAGAAAGTGGACTAACACGGTAACCATCCAGAAACAAAAGCTCCTCTTGCTCTCCAAATTCAGCCTTTCTCTTTACCGTTGGTATTATGAAGCAGAACCACTTAAGCAAGTCTTCATGGCACAAACGTGTCCTAACCACAGTTTTCTGGCACCAGCTGCAGTCCTACAATTTTGATACGAACCGTCAGCAAATTAGTGTCAGATCCCACAAGTTACAGAGAGCTAGAGTGATTTCATGGAGCCCACCAAAACACTAGCCATAATTTGAGTTTTAGTATGCAAGACACAATCTAAGAACAACCGAAAGAGAGAAATGCATCTGCTCAGTTCAGGGTTGGGTAGATGGGGGTGAGGAGCAGGGTGAGACCCCACCCTGTCAGAGCTCCCATGTCTCTCCTTGTGGAGTCTGCTTGTCATCTTTCCAGCACATCGGTGCATTTACCAACCCACCCCATGTCCTCAGTCGGCTTCAGTTATCTCATCGGGGTTTCATTGCACAGGCGTGACTAAATAACCCATTGACCAAATAAATGAATGCAATCTCCAAACCCATTTTGTCCCCAGAGTCCAGGTGACTGAGAGATCTAGCCCGCTGATCACATGAGGGTACTTCAGGTGCCCAGCCCCATCTTGAAGCTGTCTAGAGGTCTCTGGAGTGCTCATTATCATACCACCAGAGTCATGTCTGTCACCCACATATTCACAAGGACCAGATATCTTCTGTGTTGTATCAGAAAGGCATGTTCCCTGTCATTTCGAACACTGTGTTTATAGGCGATTCTGTCTTACGTTAAAAAAAGATATTTGAGTCAGGTGTGGTGGCAAATACTTAGAACTTTAGCACTTGAGAGGCAGAGGCAGAAGGAGAGCTTGGTCTGTGTAGAGAATTCAGGTCAGTCAGGGGCAAAGAATAAGATGCTCTCTCAAAATATGCAATAAAAGTAAAAACCAACCAAACGCCCCACCACTCCACATTTATCACAGACGCTTCTCAGTTGCTTCAACACTAAAGCTTTTTATCATTTTGATAGAATTTTTGTATGTATATATCAATACTTTGTGCATTTTATAAACATATCAAGTGAAGAAGAATGGGAATGCCTGTCACTGGTCTCTGCTGCAGGACCGATAGTTCCAAAGTATGGTATGTGGGATAGAACATATGTGTCGTTTTACTCGTGTTCACGATTTTGCATATGTGCATGCTGTGTATGAGTGGTGTTTACACATGTGTGGAGGTCCAGCGTTGACACTTTTGTCTCTCCCTGATTCTTCACCTTGACTGTTTCAGTCAGGGTCTCTCATTGAACTTGAAGCTCATCAGTTCACTAGGCTGGGTGGCTAGGGCGCTATAGGGATTCATCTCTCTTGTCTACCTTTGACCCCAGGACTGGGGTTACAGCACAGGCTACCACGCCTGGCTTTTTGCATTCGTATTGATCAGAAGTCAGGTCCTTGTACTTGCCTGGAAAGCACATTATGACTGAGCTATCTCTCCAGCCTATGTTATGATAGGTTTTAAAGCACATATATTTTAGGACATGATTTACTATAGTAAAAAATTAGTGTAAGAGTCTGCTGAAGAAGATCTCCAAACTTCTCTTTGTATATACAGACCATGCGTGCCTTTAACAGGGGCTATTACAAGCCCACGAGTGAGATCCCCACTTTGACAAAAAGCAAACATCAAAAAGACACATTAAGCTTTTCTGAAAGCAAAGTAAGTACGCTATATAAATCCTATCCAGAACCACACTGTACCCTAGGTCCATTTCTCTTAAAATCCTTATTAATAATGAAACAAAACAGAAGCATTATGTACATACT
>JAQHUG010000039.1:8026090-8047678 GCA_028555095.1 Dicrostonyx torquatus | reverse complement strand
CAAAAATAAATAAATTAATTTAAAAAAAAGAAACTGCTTTGAGCCTATAGCAGAGCATGACAGAACAGAGCTAGGTGGAGAAAACTAAACTGAATGCTGGGAGAAGGAGGCAGAGTCAGTGAGAAGCCATGTAGCCCTGCTGGAGACAGACGCCAGAAATTTACCCAGTAAGCCACAGCCATGTGGTAATACACAGATTAATAGAGATGGGTTATATTAATGTATAAGTGTTATACAGAAATATGCTTAACCTAGTGGCTAAACAGTATTGCAAATAATAAGGTTTCTATGTGGTTATTTCAGGGCTAAGCAGACAGGAAATGAACAAGCAGCCTCCTACTACAATTGGCGCTCCAACATGGTCGACTATATCCATGTAAAGCCTGGGGAAGCTTGGAAAGGAGCACTAGACACACAAAAAAACAAAGTTTAGCAGCATTTTTTCCCAGCTGGTGGCATGCCATGGCTCCCTTAAGAGAGGTCTTCCTGATTCAGCGGTAGCAGAGAAACAAACCTGCATGGTTTCCGAAATGGCGACTTCCTGGGCCATGCTGCCAGCACTAACTGGGGCTCTTTCAGGAGGCCGACTGAGCACCTGAATGGGGTTTATAAGCAGCAGGTTATAATCTGCTTAATGGCGTGACATAGACCCACTGCATTCCTAGAACTGGGGCTGTTGAGCTGCCTAGTCTGTCTTTTCTTCTTACAAAGGGCTCTGGAAAAACCCCCAGGAAACTGGAGTCAAAAAGACAAAAGAACCCCAGAAAGCTCCTTGAAAGAAATGTCCATCAGTCAACTCTTGGACAATACCCAAGAAGCTTCTGAGATCTTCTTTGGGTAAGTCTGAACCCAAAGGAGACCAGATAAGAACAAACAGACAAAACCAGAGAAAAGGAAAATAGAGGAGAAACCTTGATAGATGTCAAGAACCTCCTGACAAGGCTAAAGTGGAACTATGAATCAGTAGACAATCTATCATGCATGAAGAGGCTGCTGAAAACTCTTGTGGGAAGTCCAGGAGATCCTGGAGACATTACAAAGCTTTCAGACGTGCCAGGTTTAGAGATCTCACCTACAGGAAGAAGCTCTTATCACAGATTCAGATAAGGCAGAGAGCAGAACTCTTTTGTCTGGAACACCTGTCATACAGAGTTGCTCTAGTTCTTTCAGTTCAAGCTGCTTGCATAAATTTTCACTCAAGAGCACATGTAGGTGACCATCTAAAACTCCGACCATCTGAAATATTGACTAACAACAATATTGTCCATTGGCCATCTAAAACACTGGTCATCTGCAACACTAATCATCTATGTCATTGACTACCTACGACATTGGCTATCTATCAACACTGACCATCTATAACATTGACTCTCTACAACATTGACCATAACACTGACCACCTATAGCATTGACTACCTACAACATTGGCTATCTATAGCACTGGCCATCTGTAGCACTGACTACCTACAACACTGACCATGTGTAACACTGACCACCTATAGCGTTGACTACCTACAGTATGGACCATCTACATTTTAAAGAGAAAGAAAACCTTGAGCCAAGTAGGAGTTATTTTCTTGAAACTGTCAAGGAATAAAGAAGAGTTCAGTTGAAGGACAGAGATATGCAGGACAGAACCCAAGGAAAATGATGTTTTCAAGTTAAATACAAATTAAAATAGGGGTGGATTAGGATTCCAGTCAAGAAGACTTTGTGGTCTATGGGCCCCACAGTTGTGACTCTTGTTCTACAAGACTAAAGGTCAGAGAGTTAAAGTGCTTAACTCAGGAAATAGTGGCTTGATGTCTCAAATATTGATGCAAGTTTGGGTTGTCTTTCGTGTCATGTTAAAGCAGCCTTCTTCCCCCTTTTTGTACTGGGATATATAAGCATATGGAAAATAAATGCAGGTGGAATCCGTATTCAGTGTTCACTGAGTTGCCCTCCTGGTACTGTCCTATGTCTCTGTATTTCTTTTGTGTCCCTGTCTATTCTACCTAACATTTCCAATCCACATACCCCTCCTCTGGAAGGTGTAAACTCGTCATGGCTGGACTGCAACAAGTGCCACTCCAAAGTGTGGCCCCCAACAAATGTCTCTCCAATGTATGGCTTATGACAGATGGTGCCCAGATGTGCGGCCAGTGTAACCAGGGACCACGTGAAGGACAACACAGATAAATAAGACACCACAGGTGTAAAAATAAAAAACAAGCCCTTGAATAGATATAATTAATGTGGGAAGGCGGTGATGAGATATTGGAAGTAAAACCGTAAATGCCTCTTGATATAGGACAAGAAAATAGTATTCAGCTGTCTGCACAGTTTCCTGGATGTATTTTGATAGACAGAGGGACTGGGGTGGTGCAGAAACAAATGCAGGGATGTTTTTAGAGTTTGTAGATAGTGTAAATATTGTGCTCCCTCCCCAATGCTGGCAGTGTGGCTACCACATCTGGACTGCTCCAGGACTTGGAGAAGCCAAAATGCAGACTTGCCTTTGCTCCCAGCAAGCTCCTGGTGATGTGGTCTCAAAGCCACAGCCTCCGCTGCTGCTGGGCAGGCTAGGGAACGAAAGGGCTGTAGGCTGAAGTTGCCAAGATGGTAACCAACCATGTGCACGCACTGTTGCCAGCTGAGCCTGTCCCATGCCCCACCAGAACCAGGAAAGGCAGGAGACAGAATTTATCAGCTACCTCTAATGCTGGCCTCTGATGGGACCACTGAACATGGAAAGCGTGGCCTGCACCCCACCCAGGCACAGCAGACAATGAGGGACCAGCACTTCCTGGTCCCAGGTGTCTGGTAGGATGGCCCTACGTGCTCTAGCCTAGGATACAGCTGTGGTCTGCTGTGGTCTGCAGCACAGCTTTGCCCCGCCCAGGTTAAGTGTCTGTGAAGATGTCAATAAGCAAGTTACAGCCTGTCAGCTAGTGAAACTTTCAGTTTGGATTTAAAAAAATATAGCTTACAAACTTTAAATAAAATACCCAAAGGCTGTGATCCTATTGATTGTTGTTTACAGGGCATCATGAGTCCCTC
The DNA here is from genome assembly GCA_028555095.1 of Dicrostonyx torquatus. Taxonomy (NCBI): domain Eukaryota; kingdom Metazoa; phylum Chordata; class Mammalia; order Rodentia; family Cricetidae; genus Dicrostonyx; species Dicrostonyx torquatus. Next base: position 8,044,636 of record JAQHUG010000039.1, on the reverse strand, counting down.
AGTGAGATTATTAAGGGGAATAATGATTCTAATTTCCCAGGCAGCTCACAAAGCTGCTACACGAATTAAAGCTACAATTAAAACACAACTTTACAAGAAAAAAATGGGGAAGTTATACCCTCAGTCTATGCTGGAAAGGACCCGATCCTGTGATAACATGTGGTCGAGGGTATGTTTGTGCCTTTTCCACAGGAAGACTGCCTGTAAAAGAGAGAGTGTCAGCCCTGATGACATTGTAGCTGCTGGTGTGCTCACAGCAGGGTTGGAGGAGAACCTGTTTTCCTGACTTTTTTATGTCATCATGTTACTACACAAGCTTGCAGACCTTAGCGAGCCCTGTTTACGTTGGAGCCAGCCCAGGAGTGATGAATGAATGTTTGGCAGTTATTTCCGCTGTGTCTTGAGACACAGAAGTCATTTTCACCAGTATGGTGTTCAATCTGCTGTTGAAATAAAGGACCCGAGAACTGAGACCTCAGAAAATTATCCCCCAGGGGGAAAGAGACTTGTTAAAGCAACAGAACACAGTTATGGAGGCAAAGAGTGACTGAAGCCCCTCTTCAGAAAATGAGGAGGAATGGCGTAAAAGACTTGGCTGCTGCTCAGAGACTGGAATAGGTTGAACTTATCATTGAAACTTAGAAGCAGCAATGCAGATGGACTATAGGAGAGGAAAAAGAGTCATAACGCACCCATCACAGAAACCTCTTCTTGTCTTTTGATTAGAGCAGATTTAAAAGAATTGTGGTTGGACAAATTGTGTATTTATTATTAATGTCTATGCTAAAATTATGGTATTTAACTGTTAATGTTTGTAACTGCTTTAGTTATTCATGAATATGTTACTGATTAGAAAAGGCGTAGACCTTGTTTGAGAGAATTTTGACATTGCCAATGAGTCCTTAGATGTGATATGTTTAAAAGGACAAATTTGGATTTTGATGCAACTAAAAATTGTTAAAGACATCCTAGACCAAATTAAAAAGGCAATCACACCTCTGGTCATCCTCCAATCCTTTATTAGGAGATATTGCAGCCATAAGAGCATGTATATCGCAAAGCGTTATCTGCTTGCATACGATTATCTAGTTATTGGTGAACTCCCTTGACAGAAAGTTACCTCAGAGGTGCATAGCGCCTGGAGGGACATTCTCCCTTCACCCTTTATTTACAGAGGACGATAGTCAATGACAGGTTAGAGCTCCCCCTAATCAGGCAACTGAGACAGAATGTATGTACCAATGATGGGTAAAGCTGGAAAATGGGCCCCAAACCAGACACAGTCATCTGTTCTGTAGCAGAAGCACAGGCTTTATACGACAAAATAAAATCAAACAAAATGGGAGGGATATGTAGGGACCCACAGATGTGAGTCATGTTCCATCTTGACTGAAGGTCAAACAGTTTGAGTTTATTTTTACTCTTTCAAAGTTGTTTACTTTACTCACACAAAAGTGTGGCTACACATTCTGACCTATGGTGTGCTTACTTGGTGTTTCGGACATTAAGATGGTCCATAGAGGTGGATTGGCTCTTGAACAAAGGTCAGAGAATTCAAGCCTATTCCTGCTCCTTCAGTTTAAAACAGGTTTGACATAGGGATTGGCTGTCTACAGGATACTTGTTCTAAGGTGTATTCACTGAATACCCTGCCCAAAACATCAAAATGCTTAACTCAAGAAATAGTGGCTTGATGTCTCAAGTATTGAAGCAAGTGACTGTTCTGGTTGTCCTTTGTGTCCTGTTAAAGCAGTGTTTTGCCTTCTTCTCCCCTGTCTGGATTGGGTTATATAAGTGCATGGAAAATAATCGCGGGTGGAATCAGTATTCACTGAGTTGCTCTCTAGAACTATCCTGTGTCTCTGTACTTCTTTCTTATCTCTGTTTCTCCTACCTAACACTTCTAATCCACACACTCCTTCGCTGGAACATATAAATTTGTCGAGGCTGGACCCCAGCAGAGGTCCTTCTGAATAAAAATCTGAAACTTTCTGGTGGTGGCGCACGCCTTTGATCCCAGCACCCAGGAGGCAGAGGCAGGCAGATCTCTGTGAGTTTGAGGTCAGCCTTGTCTACAAGGAGAATTCCAGGACATCTAGGGCTGTTACACAGAGAAATCCTGTATTGGTGGTGCATGCCTTTAATCCCAGCACTTGGGAGGCAGAGACAGGTGGATCTCAGTGAGTTTGAGGACAGCCTGGTCTACAGAGCGAATTCCAAGACAGGGCTACACAGAGACACCTGTCTCAAAAAAAAAAAAAAAAAAGAAAGAAAGAAAAGAAAGAAAGAGAAAAAAGAAAGAAAAAACCAAAAAAAAGGAGAATCCAGAGAATCCAAAGCTAATGTCTCTGAAGCTGTAGACAAATGGTAAATTCGTACGGTGTACAGAGATGAGCATAAAGAATCAGGAGATTAATTTTCAAGAAAAGACAACTTGGAGAATGTCCAGATACAAATTTGGGACCGATAGATGATAGCAAGGGTCTTGGGCTGCCTCTACGAGAAGAGAAGATCCAAGTAAAGATAAGGATATTACGAGGCGTTGCCAAGAGCAAGAGCTGGAAGATTGAACCGGGAAGTAAGTCAGTGAGTGGAGCATGAAGGGGCACTGCAGAGACCCGGCAGCCCGCTTGTCTAACAGGATCCTGTGTGTCGAGGAATGTGACAACCTGCTGGAGAGTGTCCTGCCTAGCTTGCTTTGTTTGTTTTTTTATCAATTTGCCATTCACTGCATCATCTGGGAAGAAGGACCCTCATTTGAGAAACTGTTCTCATCAAACGGATTGCCTGTAGACAAGTCAGTGGGGGCATTTTCTTTATTAATGATTGCTATCCCACCGTGGGTGGTCTCACTCCTGGGCAGGTGGTCCTGCATTGTATAAAACAGCCAGCTAGGAGAGCCATGAGGAGGAAGCCAGAAAGTAGCTTTCCTCTATGGTTCTAAGCTCCACTCCTCCTGGGTTCCTGTTCTTACCTCAGAGACTGTGACTGGGATAGGACCTTCTAGTCAAATAAACCCTTTTGTCTCCAAACTGCTTTTGGTTATGGTGTTTACTGTAGCAGCATAAAGCAAACCAAAACAAAGAGTTTGCATCAAAGTTAAGCCTATAAATTAAGAGATGACACTTGTTTGGTTTTTTGAGACAGGGTTTCCCTGTAGCTTTGGAGCCTGTCCTGGAACTAGCTCTTGTAGACCAGGCTGGCCTCGAACTCACAGAGATCTGCCTGTCTCTGCCTCCCAAGTGCTGGGATTAAAAGCATGCACCACCCGACTCAAGAGATGACACTTTTAAGATCTAGAAAAATAATCAATTTTAATTTTGATCTGGCAACATTTTTGGTCGATAAGGGAAATAAAACTCATACAAATAGAAGAACAGATGGTTATATCTGGAAGGTTCTAATTCCTTTATCTCATGAACTAAATATGACCAGCAATGAGGAAAAGATAAAGTCTTAATTGTAAGATTATGTAGAAAACAGTCCAGGGTAATTTCTAGTCTAGCCTATTAAACAAATGCTAGGAACAGCTTTCTGAAGAACATGATGAAGTATGTAAGAGACAGCAAGCATCCTAAATCAAGTTACTTTGGAGCTCTCCAGGCTTCATATAACAGGACAGGATCCTTTCTCCAGTGCAACAAATAGACAAATGGCAAGCCAAGGTGGTTTACTGTCACTTACATAAAACAGTAGGCACCAAGGAAACCACAAAGCTGACTGAGAAAAACTGAGCAGAAAGATACAGCAGTCTAAGAAGAAGCAATGTATGTATATACATATATCTATATTTGATAGTTTGGAAGCAAAATAAGGTCCCTGTTATGAAGAAAATGCAAAGATCAAATTCTTCCCCCCCCAATACAGCAAAGAACATATATTTGGAGCAGGACTGGGAGAAGTGTTGAGCGTCCTTGCCACCATACCTAGGTGAGGGACAACAGAGATAGATGTCAGGGCTCACTGTGCTCGAGAGCTACAAACACTAAGATCCCATTTACCCAGAGTGGCATAAAAATTAAAGAGGAAAAAAGTTTATAGCCCTTTAATGGATAAAGAGGAAAAACTTCTTGGCTCAAAGTACAAGCCTACAGAAGTCAGATGCGAAGAGTAAACAAAGAAAATACTAGAAAAATACTGATTTGTAAGAGTTCTGTACAAACTGTGAAGTGGTAACTAGAATGCTGTTGAATTATTGCGATGAGGACCCTGTGGAAGGGCCTCTAAGGAACCTTCTAGAGACAGCACAGAGCAAGCTAAGAGCACGGGGAGAAGAGAGAAGCATGAGATACCCAAACAGTGGGCATATGTAACCCCATTTACCTAAGAAGCATAGGACGATGCTGGTACTCTTTGGATTACTGACAAGCTTTAAGTGTCACACCCCACCATGAAGTAATTGACAAATTTAAAAGTGAATTTTGTAAGTAAAAGTATATAAATAATATCTGGTTCTATATGATTTGGTGAATAACCAAGGTACTGTTTATTTAAGTTGATTTTTTATATAGTGTTTTGATAGGGAGTAAGCGCCACAATTTCTCTGTGATTGGCCACATGGAAGGAAGGGTTGTTTGTGCTACTGCTAATGGGATTCTCGAGTCACTTTGGAGAGGTGGTTAAGGCTTGCTGCTCAAAATCCAACGCACATCAACTGTTGCTCTCAACAAGGACGTCCGAGTTATTTTCAATCTATGAAAAGTCATTTCGGAATATTGTATAGATCTGAACATCATATTTGTGCTTATAATGTATCAGTTTCAGCTCTGAATTCTTTATTAATTCCTCTCAAGAGAAGCGGTATACAAAAAAGGACACCAAGGTACTTAGCATGTTGCCTTTTAAACTGTTGAGTGAGGCCATTTCCTTCATATTCCCTTTGGTCTTTACAATTGAATCTCCTTTTCCTTATATAGCACACCTTATGCCCTTTGGCAGAATTGCCAATGCCATTTTCCACGGTTGGCGCACCCTTGCATTTGCTGGATGTAGCAATTAATGGCTTTTAAAAACTCATTGTATTGTGAGAAGGCATTTACCCTTTGGTTGTGATTCTCGAACTCCCATAACAAATTGCTTTTTTACACAGCTAGTGATTACACCCATGTACATTATGTGTATGTTATACATATGTTTATCTAGCATGCAAACTTCTTCATTCCAGATGAGCTACTGGTAATATTTGAAATTATTATTATTGCTGAGAAGAAAAGGCCTGAGCCTTTTCTGGAAAACACAGCACTCATGGATATATTTGGCTAAGATATAAATGCCCTAAAATTAAACTCATTTTTTGGTATTAATTGTATGGATAGCCACATGTAACACAAATTTTTCACATCTGAGTAACATAAATATATAATTCGGTGTAATGATGTTAGATTAAATCTTGTTTTCAATTAGTAGAATCTTAACTCCTAATGCTTTTTTGTCTGTCCGTTCACAGTTTAAAATTTCTTTTAAACACGAGATACATATTTCATATTTTAATATGTTACTCCATAGTCATACATCTAATAAAATTGTACAAAGATAGCCAGTTATGGTGGCTCACACCTACAATCTCAGGACTTGGGAGGCAGGGGCATCAAAGACTGAGGCACGTTTGAGACCAGCCTGGATTGTAGAGCAAGTGAGTCCCAGATCAACCTGGATTACAAACTGAGATCCTGTCCTTAAAAAAGGAAAATAAAATACACAGAGAAATATTTTAGTTTTTTTTCCTGTTTTAATGCACTTCAGATGGTTTTCTTTAATGACAGGGTCATTAGCTTTGAGAAGTTTAAAGCAAACCATTATTTTTTTATAATTCATATATTAAAAAAATTTCCCAGGACGTCAGACATTTTCAATCAGTCTTTAAAAGTTAAAAGTAATCATATATTTTTAAAAAATACAAATCAGATACTTGAAGATTTCCTAGGCCTGCTCCACTTCTTCATAGACCCAGTGAATAAACTCTCTTGACAACTGGTGCTGTCCACACTTCTCCCGGGAAAGCAGCATTCCTTTCCACCCCTTCCTCACGCTCGCGGTAAGCTGTGATAGCTACATGGCATACAATGTATACGTTGTACACTGATGATACCGTATGTACACGATACATGATGCATTAAAATGTGTCTTATCACCTAAAGGGGATGTCCCAGAACTAGCAAAATTATACTGCTTAATTTTAATAAAGATAGGTTGGGCAAATCCTTCTTTGCACGTTACTGCAAAGTTACAAATCTGTTTCTATGTTTGGAATTACGTTGCAGAATGTATCCTACATAAAACGTAAAGAAGGACATACTGGCAATCATCTTGCTCCATGGTGTGTCATACATGTACCAATGGCCTTTTTGCACATAATTCCATGATACAGTTAAGACCCAGACTACACAATGTGCACAGTTATTATAAAAGTTAATGTATTATGCTTCGGTACTAAAAATAAACTATATTCTCAGATAGTGAAAATAAGATATCCTTCATGCTTTATGTCACATTTCCTGTTTGACCATCCCCCACACCTTTAATGAAATAATGTCCAACACCGTATTAAGCAATGGCAGATTGTGGGCGACTTCTTGATGGTTAGGGGTCTAAAACAGAACAGTGATTAATTACCCTGTCAGTTTGTTGAACTACCTTCCTGATGTGTTTAGTGCATGATAATATATAAAAATAAAAGACACACACCTTACTGACAAAAACCAAAAGTTCATCGGTACCAGATTACAAATATGGTCTGGATTAATTAGTTGCTACATCTTGCTGCAACTAAACCATCCATGATGATATATCCCTCCCCCCACTTAACTGTGAGCCATCAGCAGTGACTATTTGATCGGCTAGGAAGACACCAAAGGGTTTTCTGGGGTCTTTCTCAAGAAAGGGATCCCATCACAGCCAAGCGCTGCCTCCATAACCCTCATGCAGCAGTCACTGGTCGTGGCCCAGAGCCAAAGGCCTCACCTTCCAGTCCGGGGAGACTGGGACCCGTCCAAGCAGGAGGACAAGGAATGGACCTGCGTTCCTTCCTTTTCGGACATAAAGCAAGCCGCGGGTCTCTAGACACACCAAAGGTTAACGTGTTCTTTTGGATCGGAGAAGCAGGCACTTACAGTGAACACAAGGGGAGGCATGGCAGAGGGCGGGGACGAGTGTCCAGGAGGAGCTGCTAGCTGGTCCAAAGCCCTCGCCCTCGCCGAGCTGCCAACCTTGAGCTCAAAGAAACAGAAAAACACAGGATCCCCAGGGAGCGAGAGGGAGGGGACTGACCCCAACCCAGGCGCGGGGCTACAGGTTGTGCGGGATACTGGGTATGGTCAGAGGCAGCCAGGGGCGACCGCCAACACACCAGCTGTTGCGTGCCACACGCAGCCCCCAGCCCGTGCAGCCCGTGAGGCTCCGGGCGTTCAGATGAGCGGGAAGCGGCCCTGGTCGCCGTCGGGGTCGCCGGCACTACCGCCTCGCGGATGCCCGAGCACCGACACGGGCAATACGACCTCCGCAGGATTGAGCTGCTGCAGCCGCATGGACTCCTCATAAGTGGGCAGGTATTTGACCTCCTCGTAGCTGGGCAGCTGAAGGAAGACCGGCGACACCACTCGCAGCTCGTGCTCGGAAACGCAGGCAGGAGGCAGACGTCCCCCACCTCCTCTGCCCCGGCCGCCGCCACTGTCCAGCAGTGAGTCCTGCGAGCCCGCGACCACCTCGTCGCGCAACAGAGCAGGCGAGTCGTCGTCGTCGTCGGGTGGCCCCGCGGTCCCCGGCGGCCCGGAGCCCCCGGCAGGCCCGGGTCGTGCCTGGCCAGGGCGCGCCTGTCCACGCGGGTACCTGCGTGGGCTGGGACAGATGATGCGCTGCAGGAAGTAGCCGATGGCGAAAAGCACCAGCAGGATGAGCAGCCCAGAAAGCTTGCGGACGAACCAGCCCACGTTGTCCAGGAAGGCGTGGAGCGGCAGCTTGCAGCAGCGCACGGCCGTGGCGTTGGCCGAGTCGCAGCAGCGCTCCCGCTCGCCGCACGCCAGCTCCGCGCAGTCCCCGCCGCCCCGCGAGGGCGCCACTAGCGCCAGCGCGAGCAGCAGTAGCAGCGGTAGCAGTGGCGGTGGCGCTGGAGCCATCGACAGGCCCTCGGCCGTGACCCCCGGGCCCCACATGGCCGGTGCAGAGACCTCCGTCGGCGTCCGGGACCGCGAGGCTCGGAGCTCCGTCTGGCAGCGCTGCCGGGCGCTGCGATGGGTCCCGCGCGCGCCACCTCCCGCGCCCCGGGCTACCTGCGGCCCGAGCGGTGCTCACTTGGCCACGCTGGGGCGGGAGGAGGAGCCCGGGGCGCGCTGAGGCTGCGGGAGGCGGCTGTTGCTCACTGCCGAAGCCACCTCCGGAGCTCGTGACCTCGAGTCGGGGCGCCGGGGCGCTGGGGTCCCAGGCGAAGCGTGCGGAGTAGCGGGGATCAGCAGAGGTGGCCTGTGCGCGGTCGCTCTGGGCATCTCGGCCTCGCCGGCCGCGCTCTTCCTCCGGCACCGGGGCACCCCGCGGCGCTGGAAGGGTTAAGGCTGTGTGAGCTCTCAGCCCGGGAGCCCCTTGATCTTGATTAATTCAGCCGGCGCGCTCTGCCCCGCCAGACGGGCGGGGCGCTCTCTCACTAGCGTAGGTGTCTCAGTTTTAAGTGATTGGATTTCCCCAGGAATATTATTTAAATTGACTCGCGACCGGGTTTCGCTTACCATCTTTCTTGTGATCTTTCTGATTAAAAATGGATGATGGCCATTAATGGCCAGTGCAGCCCGATTGCTGCCCTGGGGTTCCGGGGTGGGAACTGCTGGACTGGTCTGTTGACAGGTAGGTCCAGGTTGTTGGGGAGCCGGGACCCTAAGAAACTCCAGAACAGGTAAGAATTCTTCGGAGAGGTTCAAGATACAGCCACAGAAGTAGCCCCAGGGGGACAGAGAAGCACTCTGTTGAGGTGAGCCCAGCTCTCGCTAAGGGGAAGGGAGAGGACCCTTGTTTCTCAAAGGCTTACTCGACCCAGCCCTTGGCTCCGCTGTGTCCAGAGTGGAGAGCAGGGATTTGAGTTGCGGGGTGCAAGGAGCCCTCTCCTGCAGCATAAATAACTGATCCGGAGGGGAGCAGTAAGCGGCTGGCCAAGTTCCTGAGCAGAACGTGAAGGTCTTTTTCAAGGTTACTCTTGTTTGTAAAGTCTGGGATCAGTTTACCTTAGTGCCTCCAACCGCTGGGAAAGTCTCAAGGCTCCCAGACCCATGGGGCATATCTGTAAGGTGGTGGATCACCCTGAAGAAGCCACTTTGATTGAGGCAGTATAAAAAGACAACACTTACACTGGAGGGACTCCCTGAAGAGAAAAAACTAATGCGAGGAAATTTCAAGGTCTTTATGAGAAAAAAAAGAAAAAGTCAAAGAACACACCAAGACCGTACAGACTCAGCTCTGAGCCAAGCTTTCTCTCCTGAAAAGAGAAACAAACAAGGACTGGGTTGGGTAGGGGCTGGGACGGTGGAGATGGGCCACGGCCCTGCCTACATGAAGACTTTCCTAGAACTTCTTTTGGTGAGAACACCTTGCTTTGATTCAACTTCAAAATGATGCTTTCTCTTCCAGGAGAAGTGTCTAAGTGTCACTCAGGCAAAAGTGTGTCCTCGAACACAGGGGTTTTCTAAGCTTTTGTGAAGCCGAAGCATTTCTCAGGCGGTACTCCACGGGGAGGACTGAACTAGTCTGTAAAGCTTAGCTGACAATGCTGTCAACTATATAGCCAGGCAGAGAGATGGAAGAGATTTGTTCTGAGTCACGGCCAGTCGTGCTGGCTTCTGTTCCCCGTTCTCTTGCCGAATTTACACTGAAAATGTATACTAAGTGTGTTCTGTATTCAGGGAGCCCTGCTGGATGCTCATCATAATTGATAAAATACATTAAAAAAAACAAACACCTCCCAAGAATGGAGTGGCCCCAGTTCTGCATACCGCTTTCAACTGAACAGAGCCAGGACGAGATTCACGGAGAGAACAAATGCCAAATGTCTTCTTTCTTCATGCCTTTCCCAAAACAAAAAGAAACTGGCGCAGTTCAGATAGTCTCAGGGGTAAGGGAAACCTATGGCTTGAGATGGGCTGGGAGTACAGAATGAGAGAAAAGCAAGTTCGCCCTTTAGACTTTTAGAATCAGAGCTGTCTTGGGATTTCTGCTAGGCACAGCGGAAGCAATGGCAGAAGGAGGGGATGCTGGGAGTTGTGTGGCTGATGAGGAAGGAGGGTGGCTGTTGGTGTTGATTTAAAACAAGCATTAAATTCTAAGTTACATTTTATATATTTATTTTGGAGGAAGGAGTATGTTTTATATACTCATTTTCTGGGGAGAAGGGGTCTATTCTCTGCTTCACCCAAGTAGGTCCCAGGAATCAAATTCATGCCTCTGGCTCAGTCAGCAGACACTTTAGAGTTTGAACCATCTCCCTGGTTCCTAAACAACAGCATTTAGATTGTTTTATTTCTGTCTTCTTTTAATGAGTTTGCAGAATTTTAGAGCACAGTTAAAGAACACAGGGCCTGGCATACAATAAAACATTGAGAAGCCTCGCTTACATGAACGCAAAGAATGAGCTCTGGAAAGTGAGTGTGGGATGGAGTTTTTATTTTTGCTTTCCAAACTGATGGTCCCCAAAGCGCCACCCATGAGACCCCTCTACAGAAGCTGCCGCCTCTTTAGTCTCTGAGCTCTCACCCTCGCTCAGTCCAGCGTTATTTGCGGTGTAATTTATTGTGTGCAACCCTTTCAAGGGAAGAAAAGAAATCCTCGCACCTGTAAAACCTCACAAGAACATTGTCCATCACTCAGATTCTAGAGCAAGCCATTTAGTAAGGAAGATAGGAGTTAATCACACGTTCCATAGGAAAGAGTACATCTTGTTACAGTTTGCACCGGATTGTGTTACTCAGCACATAGGAGAAAGGGGGAAACAGATAGAGGAAGGTGGCTGGGGGAGTGTGAATGGAACTGGGCCTCATAAACTCATAGGAAGTAGCACTATTAGAGGTGTGGTCTTGTTGGAGTAGGTGTAGCCTTGTTGGAAGAAGTGACCCCTGTGTGTCACTACAGGGGTGGGCTTTGAGGTCTCTTTTGCTCAAGCTTTGCTCAGTGTGATTGAGTCCACTTCCTATTGCCTGCAAGAGGTAGGACTCTAAGCTCCTCCAGGACCACATCTACCTGCACACGGGCAGCTCGCTGCCACACTTGCCACTTGGAGTAGGAGGGTTCATCTGTATTTCTGTGCTTTGATGGGTTAAAAAAGACTCTGCCTGGCTTGTAAGATAGGTCAGCCCTTAGGTGGGCGGAGTAGACAGAACAGAAGTTCTGAGGAGAAGAAAGGAAGTGAGCCAGTCGCCATGAGGCTCCCTCCGAAGATGGATGCAGGTTAGACCTTTCCGTTAAGTCACCTACCTCGTGGTGACACACAGACTTTTATAATGGGTTAGTTTAGATGTGAGAGCTAGCCAAGAAAAGGCTGGAGATAATGGGCCAGGCAGAGTTTAAATGAATATAATTCTCATGTGGTTATTTCGGGCATAAGCAAGCAACCAGTGGCTGGGGGCTGGGAGCTGGGTGCCGGGAACACAACCCACACCCCTCTCCTCCACTTACAACAGCCACTGTGATGATCATGAATGGAACCTCTGAAACTTTGAGCCCCTCAATTAAATGTTCTCCTTATAAGAGTTTACATGGTCACAGTGTCTCTTCCCAGCAATAGAAACCCTAAGACGGTGACTGACCTTCATCCAAACAGCATGGCGTGCTGGAATAAAGCTTGCTAAAAACTAAGAACATTATGGGCTGGGGAGATGACTCAGTTGGTGAAATTATTCCTGTGAGAGCATGAGAAGATGTGTTTGGATCCCTGGCAGCCGTGGAAAAAGCTGGGTGGCACAGCACATGTCTGAGGAGGCGGAGACCGGCAGAGCCCACTGGTTTGCTAGGCAGCTGCGTAGCCAAATTAGTGAGCTCTGGGTTTAGCAAGAGACTCTCCAAAATAATGTGACAAACTACTACAGAAGACACTTGATGTCAATCTATGGCTTACACATGTGCACACACGCATGTATACTTACAAATGCATGTACACATAAACAGGCATGCGCGTGCACACACACACACACACACACACACACACACACACACTTACACTTAAACCAAGAACATGAACTGAGCTACTCGCAGTGGTATACGTGTTCCTGGAAGCTGTCCTGATAGCTTGAGAAAAACCAAGTGTATCCCATCATGAAACCCCTCCCAGCACATCGCACTGGGGCAGAAGGACACATTTCCTCTCTTGTGTCTGCTGACTAGGGGCTGTTGCCTTCAAGCCAGAGACACAACAACCCTAACATGTTCATGTCCCTTCTTTAAAATGTCTAGGCATGGGCAGTTAGGAAGTGTCAACAATCCAGTCTGTAAGAAGCTCTTAGCATATGCAATGTGGTCCTTCCTATTGATTTTACATTACTGTAATTGATTTATTAATTAAAGTAATACCCCCTTTTGTGGAGTCCTTTCACTTGTAATAAGTCCTCCCTGAATAACAGTTAATTAAGGGTATTATGTATATTTGCATGAATGTGCCTTCCTAGAAATGATTTGTGACCTGAGATGATCTGCATTGGAGTATTTTTTTTAATTTTATCATATTTCTTCCATCACTACTCAGTAAATATTTAATGTGGGCCTTTCTCTGAGCTAGACACTCCATCCCACTCTGGGATGTTATGAAATCAAACCTTTCTCTGTCCTCTGGGAGTTTATTGGAGAAGGGTGAGGGCACAACAGAAAACAGTCAAGGTGAAGAATCGACATCCCACTGATGAAGGCCTATGATGGGAAAGTTCAGGGCTCTCAAGGTTTTTACCCAGGCCTGCTATGGGGTGACATTGGCCTGGAAAACCTCTCTATAAAACAGGGCAAAAAAGCAGGAGGCTGCAATCTCTAGGCCAAGGAAACTTCATAAAGAGACATCTCCAGGGTGGCAAGATCCTTCATCTGCCATCTCTTAGGTCTGGAAAAAGCAGGGTGGCTTCTACTGCACAGTTGCCGCTTTGGATTGGTTTTAAGCAGCTGAAGACTCCCCTACAACCAGCCTTCTTCCCTCCAGTGGTCTAGGAGGTGATATTCATCTTTGGTTCCCTTGAGAACCAGGAAGGAGATCACAGGATTTCCTGTTCTTCCTGTCATCCCATCCTTCACGCAGGTAGAATTCAGATTTCCTCTTTCAAAGTTGCCAATTCCCAACTAGCCAACAAAAGGCTTCCTCGGGCCACATGCTAGGAGAAAAATCAAAGTCACAGGCTTTGGCTCTTCTTTTCAAGTGATGTGCAAAAGGAAAAGGGGTTCTTTCTCCAGGATTGAAGCCAGTAACAAAGGGCTGAGAAATTACAGGCCCCTAGGAACGTAAGGGTCTCACTGGGTAACCACAGGTCGGCCTTAAATTCATATTTGTATTTGATTTTACAATTTTCCAGAGAATTTTCATGTACATTAGTTTGTTTTTTTCTGCTTATTTAATGTCTATGAGATAAGTAGGTTATTATCCTTTCACAAGCCAACATAGATTAAAACACCTGCATTGGACTGGGGATGTAGCTCTTTGGCAAAGTAGCTGTTTAGCATGTACAAGATCCACTTCAGTCACTAGAACCAGAGACAGACAAATGGACAGACAGACGCACATCTGACTCACAGAATAAGTTAGTGACAGTACTGAAAGTGAAACCCAAGGCCAATCAGGTTAAGTCTAGCTAAAAAGACTGAGTGGGCATCCCTCTTGAGTTGGACCAATGTCGGCAGGGACATTGTTCTTCACGGTCCCTGAAGCATGGAGAAGGCAAATTCTAAGGCCAACGAGGAAGCTGGGCATGGTCTCCTTTAATTCCCAGCACTCAGAGGCAGGTGGATCTCTGAGTTTGAGGCCAGCCTGGTCTACAGATGGAGTTCCACAACATCCAGGGCTACACAGAGAGACCCCGTCTTGAAAACAAAACAAAAGAAAGATAGACTTGCGAGGGTGAAGCTGGGATTAGTCTAGACCATGAATATGTAATTTTTCTGAAGAAATAAAATGTTTATTTCTGTCATTTGATGGTCACTTTTAGTAACCCCTTACTAATGCTTTAGGTAATAATGTGAGATCTTAACTGTTTTTTTATGTCTGTAAACAAATAAATTTTCTCTTTTATTACAATTAATCCTGAACAATGAACAAGTCACCTGTTTCTAATCCATACAAAAATTATATATGCTTCTGAAAATAAAGATATGTTGAGCTATAAAACAAATTAATATACAATATTATTGAATATACATTATATTAATGACTTAAATTTCTACATTTATTGTATATTTGTTTTATAATTGTAGGCACTGAACCTAGGGCTGTGCACATGCTAGGCAAGAATTCTACTCCTGAGCTCAACCACCAGCCCTGAATTTTTAAAGACAGACTTATTTATTATTTTATGTGTTTGTGCATGTACCTGAGTGTATGGATGTGCAACACGAGTACGTAGGTGATTGGAAAGTCTGGAAAAAGGTCCCCAGCCTCCCTAGCGCTGTAGCTCCAGGCAGCGGTGAGCCACGTGATGTGGGTGCCAGGAACCGAACCCGGTTCCACTGAGAGAGCAGTGAGTGCTCAGAACTGCTGGGCCATCTTTCCAGACTCCAGCTCCGAGCTTTGGCTCTATAATAATTTATCATCATAGCAAATGCAGAAGAGGTTAATAATGTTCATGTTATTGCTGACACCGTGAAAACTAAACCACAAATATTATGAGAAATAGGAGGCCCTGGCTATCTGAAATGAGAATTCTGGTTCTGATGGCTGAATGAGTTTCTCTCTCATGCTGGTTTTCAATTGTTAGCCTGTTGAAGTCTGCAATGTATTTTTCAGAGATTGATGGAGGAACCAAGTGCTCACATTGGCAGAAAAATCATATAGCATGAAATTATTTCTTCTCATGAGGTGAAACATTTTTATGCTCCATTATTTTCACTTGAAGCTGGTAATATTCTTTTGCCTCCTTATAACAAGGGGAAATTGCTTGTTACACCCCACCCTGCGCAGTCTCTGTCAACCTGGGTGCACCATGCAGCAACAGCTGACACTCGGCCCCATGCTCAGGCTGCGTATTTACAACAGCACTGGTGGCCTCACTATGAGCTTGCCGTGTATCCTCAGTGCTGGGACATAACATCAGTCAAACAGCGTAAGAGGGGAAGGATTTACTGTCTCGTGTTTTGAAGGTTTCGGTTCTTAGTCTTTGGTGATGATGCAAAACATAATGGTGAGAACCCAAAGCATGGTGGACAAGAAACAGAGAGAGAGAGGGACTCAGAACAAGGCACTGTCTCCATGATGTGCCACTTCCTCCAGGTAGGCTTGACCTCCCAAAGCTTTCATGGTCTCCCCAAATTGCTCCACAGGCTGGGGACCACACCTTCAAGACAGGACCCTTTTGTGGGGCAGACCGCATATGTAAACCCTATCAAGGACTGTGGTCCACCTAGCCAGCGTACTTCTCCCTGGGCTGAATGTAATGAATAATGTCCTCTGAGGTACTGGTCTTAAAAGACTGTGAATCTATCCCAACTGGTGTGAGAAGTCCTTCTGTATATGTGTTGCTTTTATTGGTTAATGAGTAACGAAGCTGTTTTGGCCTGTGATAGAACAGAATAGAGTTAGGCAGGAAAACTAAACTGAATGCTGGAAGGAAGAAAGCAGAGTCAGGGAGAAGCCATATAGTCCCTGGAGACAGACGCACCGGAACCTTGCACAAGAACCTTGCCAGTAAGCCACAGCCATGTGGCCATACACAGATTAATAGAAATGGGTTAATTTAAGATGTAAGAGCTAGCCAATAAGAAGCTAGAGCTAATAGCCCAAGCAGTGATTTAATTAATACAGTTCCTGTGTGATTATTTTGGTTCTGGGCAGCCGGGAACCAACAAGCGGCCTCTACCTATACCACATATTTGAAAATTTTCCTAGCAATTCCCACTGGAGGTATATCCCATTATGGGTTTGAAAAGGCATCTCAAATATACTCTTGACCTTCTTTTCCCTTTCTGTTCCACTCCTTTCAGCACCTTGGCTTAGGTAAGTGGCTACCTGCTGCAGCTGCTCCACGCCTCGTTCTGAAATGTCACATAGCTTTCTCCATGAGTGCCGAGTCCTCCTTCCCTGTCCCTGCAGGTCTGATGCCATCTGCTCCCCAAAGCCTTACTCATCCTTGTTCTACCTTCCCCAGCTGGAAGCTCTGCCTCTCTCTCCATGGAACCCTTCAGTACCATCTCCTCTGAGAGTCAGTTCTTATCTTCCATCTCCTATTTCTGTGGGTATGCGCACATCGTAACCTTAGGAGCTTGAGAAATAGGCTTCTATCAGAAATGCGTTCTATTAGAAATTCATGAGGCAAAGTGCTCAGATGTTTTTCTGCAGACACCACCTTAGACCTTATTGTTGAGTAGTCCTTTAACGATAAGACTGCTGGACACAGGTCAGAGACCCACAGTGCCCTTCTTTCTCACAGGCATACAGGCATTACCCATGCATGTAGAGACCCCTCCCCTGGGCTGAAATGAAGGCAGCACATCCATGAACGGCTTGGAAGACACAGACTGTCACAGCCACACTCTCCCAGGCTCTTTGCCACGTTGTTTAGCATGCCACAGAAGACATTTTTTATGGAATTTGTCTATATTTACAAAATTGGATTTTCAGTATGTATTTCCTCACACGTAACAAAAATTCTATGGCTCTAATACCTGCAAAATGCAGTGTTTTTTTTTTCCCCCCCTGTGGTTTCTTCTTTCAAACTCAAAGTGGATTTTTCTGCCTTGCTACAGAGACCTGGGATTTGGAGAGTGAGCATTAAATTAGCCCGTGATTTGCCTCCTGAAGCCCAGGTGCTCCAGCTCCTCGACGATGGAAACTTCCCGTTAATGCTGTCAGCCCCTGAGCCAGGCTTGAAGGCTTTGTTTCTGGACTTCTTTCTTAACCTTTTGCAGCTCAGCCCTCTATTGCTGGGTGGCTCAACCTCGGAGGGCACGCTTCGCTGTGGGTAGAATTTGGTCCAGTTTCTGCCCGTGAGATGATGGAAGGCAGACAAGGGAGGGTCCTAACAGCTCCCATGTGGCTCTCTCTAGGCTAGTGGATGTTCTGGATTCCGCAGGGACCCCACCCCAAGACTTCTGTAAGACCAGGACCTTCCTTCTTTCAACTGGTGGCAGTCTCTAGGCTGGTTCTTAGCACTTCTTATTACAAGTCTCTTGTTTTTAATTTGTTCTGTTATAAAAACTCAGAGGTTCATTTCCTTGTTGGGAGTCTATATTAATTACTTGTCTTGGGGCTGTGATAAACTCCTGGCAAAAGCAATGTAAGGAAGAAGTTGGAGGGGACAGTCTGTCATGATGGGGAAGCCATAGCCACTGGAGCTTAAGGCACTGGCCTTACAACATCCTCCAGTCAGGGAGCAGAGAATAGCAAATGCCGGTGCTCACTCACGTCCTCCTTTTCATTCAGTCGAGGACTCCAGCTCAGGGGATGGTGTCACCCGGATCAATGAACCTAATCTAGATAATCCCTGAAAGACACACCCAGAGTCGTGTCCTCCACTGAGTCTAGATCCTGTCAGAATGGCAGTCAGGAGAAGCCGTCACAGATTCTGACTGATGCAGTGCTGCTGAACTCTCTGGAATGCAGACAGTGAATTATCTTCATGTTTTGTTGTTGTTTTCGAGACAGGGTTTCTCTGTAGCTTTGGAGCCTGTTCTGGAACTAGTTCTTGTAGACCAGGCTGGTCTCGAGCTCACAGAGATCCGCCTGCCTCTGCCTCCCGAATGCCGGGATTAAAGGCGTGCACCCACCAACATCGGGTTTATCTTCGGATTCTGCAGACTGCCCCGAATGTTGTTTCCCTTCCCCTGTCAACAAGGTGGAAAGCTGACGGTAAATACCAGCCACAGCACACAGTTGTCAGTAGCTCTTTGGACCTTGGGCACTTGGTCTCTGGGCTTGCAATTCTTAATCTGTGAAATAGAGAGCCTGCGCTGGGTGCCTTATGGAGATGTGAGGATTAGGTGGATGGCTTCTTACAAAGAGCTAAGAGCACCCCTGGGCATGACGAGCTCACTGTGAGTGTTAGCCATAATCATATGCACCCACAAAGAGTATGTATCCCCTCCTGACTTGGCTATTATTCTGACTCATAAAATGGTGAGTTCCAAAACTAATTTTTCTTAGGCTGCCCATTAATCAGATTTGGATCTTGTCTACCTGAACCAGCTACAGAACCGATTAACTTTGTAAAATTTAATATTTGACTCTCAGGCTTATCACGGGCAATACTCTAAGAATTAGCAACGTGTGTGTGTGGTTTTTTTTTTTTTTACTGTATTTGAGAAATGGTTGGTGGTACTGGGTCTCCTGTGACATAATCCTTTTAAATGATTTTCTTTAGAATTCTAAGTGCTAAAACTGTTTTCCTTATGCACCTGTGG
>JAQHUG010000039.1:8013297-8024655 GCA_028555095.1 Dicrostonyx torquatus | reverse complement strand
TCCTTAATAGGCTCTTAGAAGCAAAGATTTGGCAAGCTCTTCGGAGTACGTTTACTGCGTTGGGTTTGTAGTTACAGTAAGCCAATATGTATTTTTAGGTGGAACTTGAAGTTTACACTTACATATTAGATCCATAAAAGAACACCAGAGAATAAGATATTCCCAGGATGCCCCGCTCACATTTGCTATTCACTACCATTAATTGGGACTAACAAAAGCATCGGATGCTGTAGAACTGATATCTTGGACTCTGTGAGGCTGGGGAAAAGGGAGGGTCCCCTGGGGAGGAGGCTGGTTCCAGCATAGAGGTGAGGATGGAGGGCTGAGGAGTCAGGGAAAGGACAGGCTGTGGATGGCTGTAAAGTGTAACAGATCCGATGATCAAGCAAGTACACGTACAATAGCTGGGTGTGATGGGCATTTGTTATTCCAGCACGTGGGGAGCCAGGCAGGGATACAGCCGTGGGCTGAGTTGCAGGTGATACGGGGCTACACAGGAAAAATGAAATAAGGGAAGCAGAATAGAACAGCAGCTACCAGGTATCAGAGCACATATACTATATAACTAGGTAGCTGGTTCTTTCCACAGATCTTTGGTAATATGCATATAAACTTGCCTCTTGACTCTCCTATGGCCTCTACGAAAAACTATCTATGGCTATCTTTGATATGCTCCATTCTACGTGGTTGTGGTTTCGTTTTGAGACAGGGTCTTACTTTGTAACTTAGGCTGGCCTTGAACCCAGAATCTTCCTGCCCAGCACTCCCCCCCCCCCCAGTGCTAGGATCATAGGTGGGCGCCACCAGACTCATCCTTATAAATCTGCTCTTAACCTCTCCTCTGCTGGGATCCATGGCGGCTTTTCCCTTTGAAACAAAAGGGCACAGCAGGCATGAGTGCCAATAGCTTTCAAGGCCAGGTTGTGAGACACACAGCATGGCTTTCATCACTCCTTTCTTTCCCTCCCCTTCTCCATCTTGATAGGACCTAGAGAGAGACCCCATGTAGATGGTATAATTGACAGACCCACTCAGGTTGTTAGGCCATATCCAGTATCTTGTGAGTAAACGAGCCTGCCAAAGATGCCTGCCCTCATGTCCCTGCTGAGGTCCCTGGGGAACAGCCATATAACCCTGTCACCATGCTCCCTCCCAGTTCCTGACCCAGTCAAAGGAATGGAATAAGCGGCTACCATTATTTCAAGGTGATTTATTATAACTACAGGACTCAGAGTGAGACCTCTTACCCCAACCACATATGAGAACTCCTAAGGCCGTCAGGTGTGCCTTGTGACCATCTGTCCAGGTAGCTCAGCTTTGTCTTCTGTTCAGTGGTCACTGCTCAAGAAGCTGTCCCAAGCACGGCGCCACCAAGCATCTCGACTGCAGTGGGCACAATCAGAGCCAGCTCCGGCTTGTTGGGAACCATCACCGGCAGCAGGAGAACTGTGCTCAGCTCTGTAAATCAGCTGGAGAAACTGAAAGAGGAACAGCAAGGGCGGTGAGCCCCTGCTCTGCATGGATAAGCGCCTTCTGGGGCCCTTTGTATACAGAGCTGGTGGCATGTTGCTCCCGCCCATTGCAGACGACTTCCAAACAGGAGGAAGAAGAACAAAATTGAAAAACACATGCTAGTTTTTAAAACTGTGTCTGCTACTGCCTTAAGAGAGTCATACCCAAGCCAGGAGGTGAGGTCCCCACTACCAGTTTGTAAGGGAACTAGGATGTGGAGTTCAGTAGGTAATTGCTTCCTCCCAAACCAGATGGAGGTTCTGCTGGCTTAAAAACAAACATTGCAGGGCTGGAGAGATGGCTCAGAGGTTAAGAGCACTGACTGCTCTTCCAGAGGTCGTGAGTTCAATTCCCAGCAACCACATGGTGGCTCACAACCATCTGTAATGAGATCTGGTGCCCTCTTCTGGCCTGCATGCATACATGAAAGCTGAACACTGTGTACATAATAAATAAATAAATAAATCTTTAAAAACAAAACAAAACAAACATTGCATATCACACAGCTTGTGAAGTTCCCGGTGTATGCTTCCTGGGGCCAATTTTATCGAGGCTCGAGAAAAACACGCATGACTGTGTGACCATGCCCGACCCAGATCGAGGGCTCCAGGAAATACGAGTCCTGTAATGATCAGAAGAGACACAAGGAATTCATGCAGCAGCAAGTTTGGGACTTGAGAGGTCCTTGCCCCTTGGTACCCTCTTCTGTGGGATGGTCCATGAGTACAGCGAGTTGTCTCTCAATGCCATAAAAGGTGGAAACCAGGGTCTCACAGAAGATAAGGAGCATTTTAGAGTGTTCAGATGAAGTGAGGATGGAACTGAGACTTAGAAGCAATCCTGTCAGACTCCTCCCGGTCTCTAGGGCAAGCTGCCATTCCTGGTCATCCTCATCACAGCCAGCACCACTCCCATGATGCCCCAGCACCCCATGGCACTGGCCTCTTGTCGGAAGTACCAGACTGAGAGGAGCCAAGCTAGAGTCTGCCTGGTGCTGCCAGAGGGCCTGGTAATGCCTAGCCAGTGCTCAGCAATCATGCAGTACTGCCTGAGGGCCTAGCAACAGGCATTGTCAGAGGTCCTGATTGTGCCTAGCCAATGAGGGGCGACCATGTCAACGGATTGGATCGGAATGTCTGGATGCTGGGAGGGTATATGAGGTTTCCCCTGTTCTAAAACAAAGGATTCTGCTGTATCCCTTTCCCCAGACTCCCAGCATCTGTGTCCACTGATGTCACGCCTTCTCACCCCTTCCCTGAAAAGATATTAGGGCCCAGCTACATCTGGAACAGTCCCCTGGAACAGGGACTTCTCACATAGGTCTTGAGCTCGCCTGGTCAGAGTTCTTTTCTTTGTTGTGGCTGTAATTTTTTGCCAGGACCAGGTTCTAGTCGCCTTCCTCTCCTCACTCACGGCCCTGGGCAGTGCCCCCCAAGACGATGTATTTTCAGTAAGGCTCCTTCCTTGATGTTGTGTGGTTTCCATCCCTTCACAGGTAAGTGTTGGGACCCCCATCCTTTCTTCCTTTTGTGTTGTCTGCCCGTTTGGTTACGAAGGTACATTTTTTTCTATTACACAATTTCTCACCCCTGTTGATTATTGTCTCCCTCTACAAAATGGGTAACCTCTCCTTTACCTCCACCCCTTCCATGTCTGATCTCTGTATGTCCAATGAAGGGGAGACAGACAGTTCAGGCCCTGAGAGGCCTGCTGCGGAGAGTGTTAAAGACTGCGCGTGCCACTTCCCTGTCAGCTCCATTCCCAACGAGGGAGGCTACACCTTTGCCACAGTACTCTTGGAGTGACTGGCAGAGTCAAGCGGTGGCTCCCGTTGGGTGTATGGGAGGGCCAAGCCAGGCCCATGGCTACAGAGAACCAGCAGACGCCAAGGCACTGGCCTGGCTGGACGTGAGGGTGTGCATGGCCTGGTGGTGCCTAAATTACAAACCCCACATGGCCCGTGGGGCTGTCATTATTCATGTGCAACTTGCGCCACCACCATCGGCCCACGCTCAGGGCTTCACCACCTCTAGCCAAGTCAGCAGTCAATGGAGGCTTCTGTGAGCCCTGCAACCCACTTGGAGACCTGGACCCTGCTGAGCTCCTTCCTACTCATGGATAGCTACTTAGGCAAGCCCAACCCACCAATGGGGCCAAAGGGAAGAACAGTGATTAATGAACAGAGCTGGAGAAGGTCCAAAGTTACAAAAGATGGAGTCACTGTTGCAAAGTCAATTGATTTAAAGGATAAATACAAAAATACAGGTGCTAAACTTGTTCAAGATGTTGCCAATAACATAAATGAAGACCCTGGGAATGGTACTACCATCGCTACTGTTCTGGCACGTCCTATTGCCAAGGAGGGCTTTGAGAAGATCAACATAGAGGCTAATCCAATGGAAGTCTGGAGCGGTGTGGTGTTGGCTGTTGATGTTATTGCTGACAGGGCCGATGGCCACCTCTTCAAACTCCAAACTTACAGCCGCCTTCCTGAGGCTGACTCCTGCTTCACCTGCAACACCCCTCATTGACATCAAATCCCCTGGAGTCCCTCATGCTGATCAGTCTGTCAGCTCCTAAGTCGCCATGGTTCCCTCCCCCACCCCAAAGATCAGCATGTCTTTTGTGCTGAGCCCACCTGCTGACTCTTCCTCCCCTCGCCCAGCTTGTGTCTCTTCCATGTTTGAGTCCATTCTTATGGCCACACCTAAAAGTGACAATAATAGCCCCTTGCCCTCTAGCTCCTCAGTTACCACTACAACTTCGTCCAACATATACACACTATGCCTCCTTTTGCAATCTTAAATATGTGCATGTGATAATAGATACCTGTGCTTCCTTTGTTTATGCCCTTGCCCTTTCTGGGGAGAGAGCCATCAATGCTACCAAGGCCCTTAAGTCGGCCATGGTAGTTATGGGGGTACCTTGGGCACTTAAGACTGATAATGGCCCTGCCTATGCCTCTCAACAATTAAATAACTTTCTAGGGCCTTGGAAGATTCCCTACACTGCTGGTATCCCCTGCAATCCACAAGAACAAGCCATCATGGGAATGCCCAACAGAGCACTTAAGAAGCTGTTGGACAGGACTATCTCCAGAAGCTAGCAATGATCCTCCTCTGACCTTAACAGAGGTCCTTTTCAATATGAACTTTTCAGTTTTGATTACAGTTGGCTCAGTCCAACTTATAAAGACTGGGTATCTTTGCCAAGTAACACACCCCTCCCCCTGGTAAGATGGAGAGTTCCTATCTCCCTCCAATGGCAGCAGCCAGCTCCCCTGCTAACCCATGAGTGAGGATATGCTTGTGTTTTTCCTCAAACTGTCATGGATCGTTCCACTTCCATCAAGGATGGAATAACCTAGAATGGGATACACACACACATATGTATGTATGTGCATATATATATATATATATATATCCCTTTCTTGTTCTCATTGCCCCCAACAAACAAATTGATTTATTAAGGGCAGAAGTTATGGCCTTTGATTCTTCATTTTTTGAAGTTTGGTATAATATAAAAAGACTATTTGATCCCTCCTGGTTCTCACATATGCATTAATTGGTGGGATGATATTGTTAATTCTTAATCTTTTTAAATGCCTCCTACAGCAGATCTGACATCAGTAGACAGCAACTAAGGAGACTCTTCAGCTGTTACTAGCTCTTAGGCATCCTTCTTGAAGTCCTCTACAGGAGGTTATGAATGCCCATTTGTCTGAAATTTGAAAGGCTACTGACTAGTCCCCACACCCTGGCAACTCTTCAGGAATGAACGCTCTTAGAGGGTTGGTAGTCAGTAACAGGTACGCGCTTGTTCAGCAGGCCAACCTAAGACAGGCACAGTCCAGTTGCTGAACTCTCCTGAGGCAGGATCAACAGGGCCTGAGCAAATAACTCTGGTTCCTGCTGAGAGCTCATGTAATACATAAAAAAGGATGGATATATAAGAAGTTAGGGCCTGCCAGGCCAAGAGGAGCCAACCTGGAGTCTTCCCGGAGCTGTCAGAGGGCCTGATCATGCCCAGCCAATGAGGGGCAACCATGCAATGTTGCCTGAGGGCCTAGCAACAGGCTCTGTCAGAGGTCCTGGCCATGCCTAGCCAATGAGGGGCAACCATGCAATGTCACTGGATCGGAACACCTGGGTGCTGGATATGGGTTTCCCCCATTGTTAAGTAAAGGAATCTGCTGTATCCCTTTCACTGGACTCCTGGTGCCTGTGTCCGTTGATGTCACACCTTCACACCTCCTCCCCTAGCTACAGCCTCTGACACTTGCTATAACCATACATCTGATTAAAGATATGATATTCAGTGATGTCTAGTGAGAGGGCCTTTATGAGGATGAAGAGGTGGCTCAGCAGTTAAGAGCACTGGCTACTCTTTCAGAGAACCCACATTTGCTTCCAAGTACCCACATAATGGCTAATAAGCACCTGTAGCTCCAGGTCCAGGAAATCCATTGCTCCTCTGACCTTTGTGGGTAATGCGTGTGCATAAGTGCACAGACATATATGAAGGCAGAACACCCAAACTCATTAGATGAAAAGAGAAACTTAAAGCAAATTTTTAAAGAGGGGGCCTTGCCTGGCTGACATCATAGCAGCTTAAGTGTGATGGTGATCATTGTTTACCTTGTAACCCTGATGTGCAGTGCAGTGGGGAATCTATAAGCCATGGCATATAAACTCCAGGTTTCATATGAAATTACAAGGGTGTAACATGATCATGGGCCAACTGTGGGATTCAGTAACAGTTGTTAGAACTCAGTGTTTTAAGATATCCAACTATTGTGCCAATCTAAAACAATAATTTGAATAATTGTTGAAAATATAACCTATATAAGTTAATGTGATTTCTTTTTTAAAAAACATTATGTGTGTGTGTGTGTGTGTGTGTGTGTGTGTGTATCACAGGTTCTATGGCATGCATGTGGAGGTCAGAGGACAACTTGTAGTGATCAGCTCTCTTCCACCACTATGTGAGTCCCAGGGATCAAACTCAGGTCACCAGGCTTGGTGGCAAGCATTTTATCTGCTAAACTATCTCATCAGCCAAAGTAAATGCAATTGACTCAGGTTTTAGATATGTTGGATAGAGGCATCTCATCCCCAGCTTTTGGCTAGAAGAAAAGGCCATGAGTTCATACTTTAAAGAAAAAGAAGAGAAACAAGAATTTTATATTTTCTTTAAGTTTTCACTCATGAGACAGTGTTAGGCCGGGAAGCAGTCAATCATAACTCAAGCTATTTGGTGTAATTATCCTTCATCTGCTAATTTCTAGGAAGGGAAAAATATGATTTAAATGCACTTCCGCACAGCTGTTGATTGGGCATAATGGCATAGTAATCACGGGATCGCTGATAGAGTGGAGCTAATGTTGGAGCATCATTGTCTGAGGAACCAAGGGCTCCAAAGCCAGAAACAACATCCAGCTAACCAACGATTCCCCACACATACTTTCTCTTTGTCTGTACTTCAAAGTCAATTAAACAGAGCAAACGAAAGCCAGTTAATTACATCAATTTTGAGGTCAGCTCCAACAACCTAAATCTTTTTGACAAACAAACCACAATTTTGAAAGCTGTTCTTTTTAAAATCAATACATAGACAACAATCCTAATAAGAGAGACATTTACCAATACATCAATAAATCCTAAACAAGTCTTGCACTTTGATGGCCCCTTCCGCCCTGCTCCCAGATGAAAACCTCCCCATTCCACACAGGCTCAGTGACTGTGACCCAGGGAAGCTGCAGCTTTGCAGCCATTAAAGTCCTCCAAGGAATGACACTTTGCAAATGTCTCAACGTGACTGGAAAGCAGATGTACGAGCTCACAAACGGGACAGCACCTGGTTTCAGACCTCAGGGGTGACCACAAGGGGCTCTTTGGAATGCTTGATAACACAGCTGTGGTCATTCTTGTTACCCACAAGTTAGTCCAAAGTTAGCAGGGTTCGTGGAAATGTAGGGTGCTCGAGCAGAGGAAGAACAAATGGGGGTGGGGTTTGTCTTTCATTGTGTCCTTGATTGAAGGCCACTAGACCAATCCAGTGGAAATCACTGGATGGACAAAGGGACTGAAGGAGACTGTCAGCAAGGGAGGGGTGGCTAGATGCTCAGTTGTGGAGAGAGCTATTAACCCAAAGGTTTATTCTAATGCGGTCACAGTATCCACTGTTGTCTTCTACTTTTGTTTCCTTTTAATTTATTTTTCTTTTCATACATTTAAATTCTTCATGTTCAGTTAATTTTAAAAGTGGATAGTGATGGAGAAATGGGCCACCTATTAAGAGTCCTTGCTGTTCTTGCAGAGGACCTCTGTTGGGTTCTCAGTACCCACGCAGTGACTCAAAACCCTTATGTAACTCCAGTTCCAGGGGATCTATCTGATGTCCGCTTGTGGTCTCTGTGGGCACCTCACATGCATGTGGTACACATAGATATTTAATCCTTTAAGTTCTCAAATTCCTTCCCACAATCCTGCATGAAAGTGCCAGATTCCCTCTACTGAATGAACTTGGGTATCTTTACCATGTCAGGTCAATCCCGGCAAAACTTCTCCTAATCACCATCCCTATACTCCAATATTCTCTCATTTCATTTAAAAAAACAAATTATGGAGAGGCTGGTGTGGTGTCACAAGCCTATGGTCTCAACACTTTGGGAGTTGAAGCAGAAAAGTCAATAGGTTCAAAGCCAGCCTGAGCTACACAATCAAACCCAGTATAAAAACAAAAGAAATTAAACTGCCACCAGCAAAATAAATATACTTTTTCTCTCAAGAGCTACTGAGCCCTACCCTCTAACTAATCTACTTTGACATTCAATTTGTTTGTTTGTTTGTTTATATTTTTAATTATCATAAGTATGAGTGTCTGTGTGTGGGTATGTACCTATGAATGTTCCATGAATACCCATGGAGTACAGAAGAGGATATCAGATCCCTTAGGTCTGGAATAACAAGCAAGTGTAAGCTGCCTGATTTGGGTGCTGGGAATCAAACCAAGGTCCTCTGCAAGAGCAGGAAGGGTTCTTTACCGCTGAGCTACCTCTCCAAATCCTGCTCCGACATTTTAGCAGAAGAAAGTTGACTATAAATTACAAAGTCATCTGTCCACTGTTCCATTGTAAGACTATGCAATTCATTAGTCTGCATTCACCAAGAAGCAACATTCCACAATGCTGAAGCCATTGCTTTACGAAGCTACTCCCCTAAAATTACTTCTTGGAAAACTCTAAACTTCTAACTTTGCTTGTCTTGACAGGGAAAGACAAGTGATCTAATACTTGCAACTTGCATTTAGAATTAAGGGATTCTTCAGACGTCTTCTTCCTGAGATCACTTGAGGAGATGGAAGTAAGTTCTAACTATGGGGCCAGTGACCTGGCTCAACAGTTAAAGGTGCTTGCTACCAAGTCTGGATGACCTGAGTTCAGTCCCTGGAATTCACATGGTAGGAGAAAGCTAACTCCCAGAATTGTCCTCTGACCTCTGCAGGCTAGGGTGTGAGCACATTCACACACATCCACACACATACCCAGAGAATAAGTGTACTAAAAATAGTGTAACTCTGAGGAGTCAGTGGATGAAGACTTCACAGGGAGGAGCAGAAACCAAGGGAGAGGGGTAGAAACCATGGCAAGCTCTGACTTAGAAGGATATAGTAGAGAGCATCTTGGAAGATATTGGTTGGTACTTTCCTCAACTTTGCTTACAAGTTGGGTCTCATTGTGGGCCCTTTCTCTTAGTTTCAGCTAGAACCCAAAATTGTAATCTTCCAGGAACAGGAGGATGGTTAGGTCTTTGGAAGGAGGATCATATATGCTCCTTCAGAGTTTTGGCACCAGATGAATGAAAATGAAGACATGACCACTCCCAGGTATGATTGAGGAGAAGGTTTTTATTGTAGATGTGAGGGAGAGTAGAGCCAGAGGCATCTGGAAGACTCCAGAGCAGGGAGAGAAAGTAGTAGACTAGACATGACCAGGCCGCTTAAGCAGGCCATGAGAGGAGAAAGTGAGGAAGAATGAGAGAGGAAGAGAAGAGAGAGGAGAGAGAGCCAAGGAAATCAAGAGGACAAGGGGGGGGGCAGAGAGAGAGAAACAAGAGAGTGTGTGGCCAAAATGGCAGATGTTTATAGGAATCAGAAGCTGGGGGAAGGGAAGCAAAGCTCCTGGGCTGCATGAGTTTAGGGAAGGGGGCAGGGTGAGAAGTGCTGGGAGGAGCCACAGGTATGGAATGAGGCTAGAGGTCAAACATGCACTTTTGGTATGCCAGACGACACCACAGTTAGCCGTTTGTTCTGGGTTCCTTTGGGACTTGGTCTTCCTCCGTCTTGGTTCCAGGAAGAAGGTAGCCACAGCCTTTGTGTCTCTCCTATGACAACAGCTTCTGCTTCCTTGCCTGGTGTGGGATTCCTGGCAGTGTGCCAGGAAGTATTGCTGGGCAATTTTATCCTGCCCTCCCATAACTTCTTCATGCCATCCTACATTTCCATGACCCTATTTTAGGTTATTTTAATGTCATTTTGTAGACCCGATCCAGGTTGACTAAGTTAACATTCTAGCAATATTAAAACATAATACTCTTATTACTATTGAGAACAAAATTGAGATTCCTGTTTATACTTCGAGCCTTGAACAGCCCCAGGAAGTTCTGAAACACCACAATATGTCCAAGGACTTCAGAGCTACTAATGCAACCATCGCTTCTCTCCATTGTCACATTTCATTTTTCATTCCACTGGACTCCCCAAATTGACTTGCCGTAGTTCAGTTCTGATGCTCTGCAAAAAACTTCTTTTGGCATCCCAAGCAAAGATGCTGAGGTGTAAGGAGACACCGTAGGGACAGACTTGGATGTAGGATGGGAACAAGATCTCGTGCACTTCTCTGCAGGAGCTGGATACCCTACAATAAACATTTATAGATTAGATCTCATAACCTAGTATAACGGGGTGGTCAAGGCTGATGGGGAAGAAAAGGGAAACAGGAAGACAGATGGTGGCAGTGCACATGGTGATTGTGTATGTGTGTGTGTGTGCACACGTGCTTGTGTGCATGTGTATGCTTCTACCTGCTTCTCCTCTTTGGCTTTCCAAACTTGCTTCTCTGCTGTACTCTTGACTGTGGTTGAGGAGTTCCCCTTCTGCATTATTAGGCAAA
This sequence comes from Dicrostonyx torquatus, assembly GCA_028555095.1. Taxonomy (NCBI): domain Eukaryota; kingdom Metazoa; phylum Chordata; class Mammalia; order Rodentia; family Cricetidae; genus Dicrostonyx; species Dicrostonyx torquatus. The sequence goes on along the minus strand of JAQHUG010000039.1, from coordinate 8,013,971 downwards.
TAAGCCAAGCTCACATGTCTAAACACAGGGCTGGACCTCCGTCTTGCATAAGAGAGGAACTGGTCTTCCTTCTCCAAAAGGCCAATTTCTGCTTGTGTCCTCATTCCAGGATCCTGTTGCCTTCCTGAGTATGTGGTCCTTTGTTTTCCTTTCTCTTCTCAATGATCCACATCTTCCTCCTTACCACGTTGTTGCCATTGGTGGACAGATGAGTCCTGAAGAAAAGACGTCACCTCTTTGAATCCACATCTCTCTTGCTGCTTCCATTTCTCTTACTAGTGCCATGTGGATGGTGGGGAAGTGGGGTCTGGGGAGCACTTCCTGCTTCTGAAAGGACTATGAACACATTTCTTTTGGTTTAAATACAAATGTATTTTAAGGGCAATGGCCATTTTTAAACAAAGAAGGTTGTCTCTAAGGCTCCATGTTATAAGGCTAAGGTGGTATTGAGAAGGGGCATGTTTATGGTTAGCACCTTATTGACTCTACATCTTTTTTTATTGATTTTTATTTAGCTCTACATTTTCTCTGCTCCCCTCCCTTTCTCTTCCCTTCTCCCTTCAACCCTCCCCCAAGTTTGCTCAGGTTTAAAAAGCACCTATGAATGGGTACATGTGATAATTGTCTTTCTGTGTCTGGGTTACCTTACTCAAAGTAATGTTTTCTAGCTCCAT
>JAQHUG010000039.1:7970193-8012114 GCA_028555095.1 Dicrostonyx torquatus | reverse complement strand
ATTTTGATGGGCATTGTGTTGAATCTGTAGATTGCTTTTGGTACAAGGCTCTACATCTCTTAAGGATGACGTTCAGCAGCATGCAAGAGAGACGCCATCTAGGGAGGGGCCGAAACAAGTGTGGTGATTACCTACCTCGTGGTTCCAGGCAGAGAGCAGGGTAGATGCCACTGGCTAAGATGTCTCTGAAAGTCCAGGCCTTTCTTTCCATTCTAAGACAGTCATTCATCCACTTTACCGAAACATGGCTCTAGCTCCAGCCCTGGCATCTGTGCTTCAGGCATGAGCTCACAAAGGGCGAAGGGTAAGGTGAAGGGCAGGATGCTGGCCATGCTGGTCTCCTTTGAAAACCCTTCTCAGACCTCTAACCAGTAAATTCCACTGATTAGTGTGGGCTCCTTGCCTATAAGGGAGAACAGAGCAATGCATATTTTGGTTGTCTAGCTTTTTAAGAGAAGAAAAGAGAAAACTGGGCTTGCGTGATCTGTTGGTCGCTGTGTGTGTCATACATGCCATGTGTGGACATGCCTCACTGCTCATTACAATACCCTGGGGAGTATTCGAAACGAATGGCCAGGTAACCCTTGGGCCAATTAAAGCAGGTCACTGGGTAGGACACAACATGGGTCATTTAAAAAGGATCTTTAGGCAGCTTCAGTGCATAGCCAAGGGCTAGAATTTCTTTCTGAATGCTTCCTCAAGTAGCAATTCTGACCCAGTTCTCATTGGAAACCAGAGATGCATTAAAAAGTGCTAGCAAGGGAAGGAGGGGTCTTATTGATTAGAGAAAAAGAAACGCTGAGGGTGAGTTCTAAAGTGAGGGAAGAGCGCACCCTCCCTACCTCCCACAAGCGGTGGCAGCCAGCCCTTGGGCCTTTTCTATCACTCCCAGGCAAAGGCAGGATAAACCCTGTGGGTCTGGGGACTCATCTCGCCGTGATCCAGCCTGCAGTAAAGGGTGAACAGAGGAACTAACCTGGTCCTGCAGGCTCCTCCACTCCAGGGACGATGCTCAGCTGAGATCCTATTTGGTTCAAGTGGGTAATTTAAATGTCTGTTTAATCCCAAGCCACTTTTGACTGAATAGGATGCTTAGGGTTTGAATGCCAGGGCGCTCTCTACCCAAGTCCCTCTGTCTAAACTGCAGACATTATATCCACTGGCTGGGCAGCTGCCAAAAATTCCAGTGCTAAAACACCCTCATTCTTCTGGGAGCTTGGTTATTTTGAAGCCAAACAGCTGGTCTGTCTGAGTCCCTGGTGGTGTCAATTAGCATGGGATTTTCCAGACTCTTAGCGCTGATCACCCATCCAGACTGAAGCTTGAGCAGGTGGAAGGACTTGGCCAAGGTCACCCAAGCTATTGGTTTCAGCTCTTGGATACCAGCACCAACCTTGAAATGAAATAGAATGGGCATTTCATGCAAAGCAGAAATTAAATGCATATGCCCAAAGACACATCAGTATCTAATTATTGTTTTCAACCTCTCAAGGCCCCAAACGAGGCCCATCTTGCAGGAGTAACTCAGCAAGCAAAGGGGAAGCTAAATAACTGCCAGATACTTTCTGTCTCAGGCAGAGCTGTGTGCTACTGGGTGCTGGAAGCCCCAGCAGCGTCTCCCGCAGCCTGGGTTCCCCCAGATGCTCGGCTGAGCGGATGCCTGCAGCCTCTGCTCCACTGCCCATTATTTAGAAATCCTCAACAGGGTTGCATTCATTCCAAGCCAGGCGACAAGAACTCAACTATCTTTGGGATTTTTGTGGAAAGGGCTAGTGGCAGCTGAAGTCATGCACAGACTGATGAGCACTTACGGTAATGGGCTCTCCAAGTTCCGTGTTGTAAGCTCTCTAGGTGACTGCAAAATGATTGATTCTGAAGATGAACACTGAAGAAATAAATTGATTCTTTTGAAGTAAGTGGACCATTAATTCTTGACCTTAGAATCTCTAAAATGTTTTAAAAGAAGTTGACTTAGCAGTTACTTCATTTTATGGAATTAACTCTTTTTTCCCCCTTCTTTGGTTAAATTATCTTTTTAGGGGGGCCTAGCCAACAAGCTTCCTAGGTCCCAGGAAAACAAGATAGAGCCAGCTATTAATCGTGATGTCCCTTAATGCCTTACATGCACATGAACTTGAGATTGAAGTCCTAGCAGGCAGGTCAGGTGTGGTGGGGTGAATCTCTGAAAGCTTAGAACTGCTTCCCAGTCACCCTGGAAATGGGTGGAGCCCTTGGTCTAATGAGAGCTCCTTGCTGGGGCTGGCCGGACTCAGAGGCTGCCTGGTGTAAACTCCCAGAGAGCCACACTTGTTGCTTGGGTCATGCACTTCCAGCTGAGGGATGGGAAGGCTTTGCTTTATTGGCTGTAGTGACTCCCTCAAGGCTGACCCTGAGGAAGTTCTGGTGATGAGTTTAACCTCTATCCCTTCCTCTTGAGAATGTCTTCATTCATTGCAGCTTTACTGAAACAGTGCCTACTGGTTGTCTGCAGAGGTTAACACTTTCCTGTTCTGCAGTAGTAAACAATTGGAGGCTCACACGCCATCACACACACACACACACACACACACACACACACACACACACAGTTACAAGTCAAATCGAAAAACTGTTCAAACCTATAAGGACCTATTCTAAAGCTCTTTGAGCCCTGTATTGAAAGTTGATGGCGTGTGGTTCGCACCCTCATCCTCAGCCCTAGACACACACACACACACACAGTTACAAGTCAAATCGAAAAACTGTTCAAACCTATAAGGACCTATTCTAAAGCTCTTTGAGCCCTGTATTGAAAGTTGATGGCGTGTGGTTCGCACCCTCATCCTCAGCCCTAGTCCCTTCTCGGACTCTACCCCAACTGTCCAGTAAGTGGGGGACCTTACCAGTAGGAACTGCCATTTGGTTACCAGTTGAGCCCTGTTAAGCATCTCGCCTTTGGGAAGAGGTGCGCGTGAGCCTTAGAAGTGGGTTTAGGGCTATTCAGTCAGGGAATTTCTGACTCCTGGGTACCATTTGGAAGGGAAGGCAGAGCTCTGGATGGGTACATTCCTTTAGCGTTGTAATTCCTCAGCTTGGAGAGGCCCTCTGGGCATTACTTCAGGGTTCAGAGACGTGGTCCCAGTTTCCCCCATCTGCATATGGTGCTGTGTGGCAGGCTGGGAGGTCACTTTAAATACACAAGATGCTTTTTATTTCAGTCACGGGGAATGCTTTGTTGTTTCTCAAATAAACTGTCATTTTCTAGAACAGACTCAAACCAACTCCTAGGTGGGCTCTTGATGCCCTTGCCGTGTCCCATCTGTCCTGGGAGGTTACTCTATTGGCAGGGCAGAGGACGTGGAAGGCTGTGGAGCTGATTCAGTCTGGACAGAGCGTCTCCTCTGCAGCCTCTCCTCCCCACCCAGAAGTGAAGTCCAATTTCCTCAGAATGTTCCCGGTCCAAGGCTCTGAGCAATGACGAAGATACCATGCCAGGGATCCAAACCAAGATGTCAGCACTCTGCTTGATCCAAGGTAGTGTAATTCCACCAAATGCAAACTTGCCAGGGCCAGCAGTGAAACTGTTAGCCCAGCCACCCTGCCTAGGACCCTGCCTAGCAAGAAGAAACAGGAGGCTGACCTCTGAGCGTGCAGTGTCTGTCTAGTCCATGGTGCTTCCTCTGCCTTCTGAGTTGCCTGTCAACTTCAGTTCAGAGTGAGCGCAACATTTCCACAGTATCTTCGGCATCTTTAGAAGGTCTGAAGTTAAAGAATTTCTTAATGGACTGGGCACGTAGCATTTGCCTAGCACACTCAAGACCCTAAGCTTGATCCCCCAGCAAAGTACACCGTAAAAAGCCATCTTCCTGGGAGTTATATAACAGCAATGGTAGTGTCAACAAGAGCAATTATGTCCCCGTGTTGGGCATTTACCATATTCCAGAACACACACTGAATACTTAATCTCATAGCCATCCTACAAGAAGGTATTATTACCATCCCATTTCCAGGAGACCTTTCTTTAACTTCCAGTGTTTGTGTTCAAACATAGGGCCTCTTGGTGCAAAGCACGTATGACATGGCATGACATGACGGCACAGCACAGCATGGCACAGCACAGCATGGCACAGTACAGCATGGCATCACAAGGCACAGTACGGCATAGCATGGCACAGCACAGCACAGCATGGCACAGCACACAAATTACAGTATGGTATGGCACAGCATGGCACAGTACAGCACAGCACAGTACAGTATAGCACGGCACAGTACAGCACGGCACAGCACACAAATTACAGTATGGCAAGGCACAGTATGCATGGCACGGCACAGTATGCATGGCATGGCACAGTATGCATGGAATGGCACAGCATGCATGGCACGGCACAGCATGCATGGCACAGCACACAAATTACAGTATGGCATGGCACAGTATGCATGGCACGGCACAGCACAGTACAGCATGGCATGACACAGTATGCATGGCATGACACAGTATGCATGGCACAGCATGCATGGCATGGCACAGCATGCATGGCACGGCACAGCACAGCACAGTACAGCATAGCATGGCACAGCATGGCAAGCAAGATCTCTGCTGCTGATCTACAACCTAATCCATGAGAAGAAATCTTTTATCTAAAGTTTTGTGTCTAGTTACATTTATTCATGTGTGTAGGTGTAGGTGATGCCCACATGGCACGTATGCATGTGGCGGTCAAAAGACAACTTATGGGAGTTCTCTACTTTCACTATGTGAGCCCTGGGAATCAAACTTAGGCCATCAGGCTTGGCGCCAAGACTCTTTCTCTGCTGAGCTGTCTCGCCAGTCTCAGGAAAACAAACATTAAAAGAGATTAAACAGCGTCCCCAAGGCCGTGCATTTAAGATTTGAACCAACGTTTGTGTGACTATGATGTGCATTTCCTAATCATTGTGCTGTAGAATCGGACGTTACCCAGAGCGTTCTCCCAACGACTTTCAACTTTTCTTTGCAGGAAAGACACCACCCTTCAACTTAGTGAAGAGAAACATGGTTCCAGGCTAGAGGCATTTATTTTTCATACCTCTGGATTTGGAGGGCCCTGCAGCAGCTCCGGCCTCCGGCGCTGGCCTCACAGGGGCAGGCCACATGGTGGAGGCTGCTCCTTCGGTTGAATACAGGTGCCTTTCACTCTGACTTCCTCTTCTGCTGGCTGTTTTCCTTGACGTGTCTTAGGAACCTGTCCCAGCTCTTAGGGTACTTTAATATGCTGGATGGCCACGTCTGGACTCTTCTGGTTTTGCGACAGTGACATCTGCAAGGCTCTGATCTCCCATGATCCACTTCGTTGTTGTCCTCAGCGTTTCTCATGTATGTGGTGAACAGGAGACAGGTTTTCTAGGAGTCACAGAGATGAGGGAACCAAAAGAACTATCTGGAGAAGGGAGCACATTAAGCTACTACTGCTGGGCCCTGTTCGCTCAAGCCCGAGACAAGAAGCTGGGGCTGCGATGGGGGTGAGGGCAGGGGAGCGGGCCCGAAGTGGGGGTATGAGGGTGGCTGAGCAAGGCTGGGGCAGCAAGAATGAGGTAAGAAGTGGGGCAACGGCTGGGTAAGGGCCTTAAACTTGAGCCTCACGGCAAATTCACAAGTGCAGAGCGTTGCTATCCGCAGTGCCAGCGACAAATGAAGGAAGAGAGAACAGACAAGATGTTGGATCCCTAGGAGTTGCCATGACTCTATCCCCTATCGCTGAAATTCCCACAATTCTACACTGATACGCTGAAATTATTCCATAACTCCCGGGGAGGGCTGCCAACCCTGTAGCGGTAGCTTTGACCAGGGCTTTTAAGAGCGTACTCTCTGAGTCTAGAGGAAGCAGGAGGGTGCTGGATCCTCCACGTAGGCCTTGAGAGGAAGCTCTAAGAGCAAGGGAGAGGGCAGGGCTCTGGGCCTATTGCACTCCCCGGGCTAGCTCTTGATGGACAGCTGCACTAATTGCAGATTATGTTGCTGATGCATTATCCATATGGCTCAATTGATAATGTTTTGGCAGCTGAATGCTTTATAACTAAAGACTCCCAAGGTGAAGGTAACCAATTAGGAAACAGGAGACAGCGTCCATGGAAACACACACTCCTGCTGTCTGTGGGCGTGGATATGTGTGTGGGTCAGTGTTGGGGTCTGGCTCCTGCACTGCACTGTGTAAAGTCTGTGAGCCCACATTTCATCGTAGTCCTGACCAGCCTGTCCCCAGGGCTCTCTTGGATGGACTTTCCTGTTTCCTGCCTCCCAAAGCCATGTGCTCAGCGTTAAACACTGGCAATATAGTCGAAAGGGTTTATTCCCATCAGTTAAGAGCTTTCTCCTTTTGGGTCCAGACTCACATAGTTAGTGTTAGTGTTTACAAGTGAACTGTGAAATACATGTCATTCGTTCACACATTTATCCTGTTTCTACTCAAGCTAAAGATTGCCTAGTCCACAGCTCAGCAGTTTGGCACATTTGCTGGGGTCTTTGCTCAAGACAAGTGAGTGAATATATTTACAAAAACACCTGTATGGGAGTCTTTTTTTTTTTAAAAAAAAAAGATTTATTTTCTTTTAAATCCTGTGTACATGTTTGTGCCTCAGTGGGAGCATGTGCACGTGAGAATGCATGTGTCTGTAGGGTTCAGAGAGAGCAATGGAACCCCTGGAGTTACAGATGAGCTGATGTGGGTGCTGGGAACTGAACTCTGGCCCACTGCAAGAGCAACAAACGCTCTTAATTGCTAAGTCATCTCTCCAGCCCATGTTATAGAAGATTACCTATAATGGTCTCAAGTCAGAAACACACTCAAGACTATTAAGGTGAGCAGACACAGGAACACTATGACCATACAGCATTATACCACCCAGCAGATGTGGCAGCATGGGCGAATCTCTGCCACCATGCTAAACAAAATAAGCCAGGTGCTGATGACTGCATAGACTTAACTACACCCCAAGTTCAAAGCTGGTGAATCAGACTGCTCTAAGTCAGAGTGCTGATCACCCCCAAGGCCGTTGGTTATTGACTGAACAATGAATGAACAAAGAAAGTTCTGGTTCTGCCCTGGCTTGTCTCCTGCTTAAATGCAGGCTTTCTCTGAACAAGGTTCTGGAAATTTTAATAAGCTCGTTTTCAACAATGCCTCTACCGTAAGGTACTGTTGCCTCTATACCATGGGGTAATCTTTAGGGCAAGAAAACATTTCAGTACAAACACTCACAAAGCCAAAGTCGCAATTTACCACTATGTCACTGAGGGAGATCTCAGTCATTTCTCATGTGTCTGATGCCTCAATTGGGAGGACTTGAACGCAGACCAACAGCTCAGAGCACTGGCATTATCTCTCCAATAGCTCGCATATTCTCCATGCATGGCAGACTTGAAGAAGATGGGCTGTCCTACATGGTGGTGGGTATACCAAAGGTGCATCACAAGGCTCCTAAACCAAGCAGAAAGGGGAAGTTGAGCCAGTGAAGAGGTTTTCTGTGAGAAGAAGAAGAAGAAGAGGAAGAGGAAGAAGAAGAAGAAGGAGAAGGAGAAGGAGAAGGAGAAGAAGAAGAAGAGAACTGTGACTGAGCCAGGAACTTGGAAGATAAGGAAGCATGAGAGTTTGGGAGGAGGGTGGAGAGAAGGGCCTAGAACTGCGTACTCAGTATGGTAACCAGCATTTGAAGTCAGGCCCTACTCTGAATCAGGCATACTCATGTTTAGCAGCTGTCTTAGTTAGGGGTCCTATTGCTTTGAAGAGACACCATGACCATGGCAGCTCTTATAAAGGAAAACATTTAAGTGGGGTTAGCTTACCATTTTAGAGGTTCAGTCCATTATCTTCATGGCAGGACATGGTGGCATGCAGGCAGACGTGGTGCTGGAGAAGGAGCTGAAAGTTTTACACCTTGATTCACAGGCATCAAGGAGAGACTGCATGCCACACTGGGCATGCTTGAGCACATAAGACCTCAAAGCCTGCCCCTACAGTGACACACTTCCCCCAACAAGGTCACACAGACTCCAAAAAAACCACACCTCCTAATAGTGCCACTCTTTCTTGGGGCTATTTTCTTTCAAACCACCACAGGGCCAGAGGAATCTACCAATAGAGGGGCTAAGTTTTCATGAGTAAGTGCTGGCTGATTAAATGAAAGGCATCCCAGGAGGCAGTTCAGGATGTCTGGTGTGGTGTTAATGGCAGCAGAATCAATTAGGTCTCTCAAGGTAAAGTTTTTCATCTATTCATTACCATTGTATGTTTGTGTATGATGTGTGTACTTGTGTGTGTGCATGCATGTACACACATGTGTATATGTGTATGTGACAGGGTATTCACCAATCTGACCACAGGAGAAAGTCAGTTCAGGCACCCTCTCCAGTGTTGCTAGGAGTCTTAGCTGGGGTCATTTTGGTAGAGGCTGATTGTTCATTTTCTAGCTGCCCACACCCAAAATAATCACACAGAAACTGTATGATTACAACACTGCTTGGCCTATTAGCTCACACTTCTTATTGGCTAGCTCTTATATCTTAAATTAACCCATTTTTATTTTTCTGTGTATCACCATGAGGTTGTGGCCTACTGGCCACTGGCAAGGTTCCAATGTCTGTCTCCTCTGGTGGCTACATGGCTTCTTCCTGACTCCACCTATCTTTTCCAGCCTGGCTATATTCTGTTAAACCATTGGCCAAAAGCAACTTCTTTATTAACCAATGGCAATAAAACATATTCACAGCATACATCATCTCCCACATCAGGGTCATCCTTGTGGATACTTGGGAATTTCCCTAACACCATGTTTCTTGCTAGCCCCATAATGGCTCCCTCTATCAAGACTCTTGATATATAACTCGTTCATTGCTCTTCCACTCTATCCCTACCCCAGCTTGATCATCCCAGTCCCTCATGTTCTCATCCCCTATCCCCTCCCTTCTACCACTCCCAACCTCCAATTTACCCAGGAGATCTCATTTTTCCCCTTTTCGGGGTAATCCCTGTGTTCCATCTAGGGTCTTCCTTGTTATTAGCTTCTCTAGGGCTGTGGGTTTAAGTCTGGTTATCCTTTTCCTTATGTCTAGTATCCAATTATGAGTGAGTACATACTGTGTTTGTCTTTCTGAGTCTGAGTTACCTCACTCAGGATCATGTCTTCCTAGTTACATCCATTTGCTTGCAAATTTCATGATGCCATTGTTTTTTTACAGCTGAGTAATACTCCACTGTGTAAATGAAGCACATTTTCTTTATCTGTTTTTCAGTTGAGGGGCATCTAGGTTGTTCCCTGTTTCTGGCTATAACAAATAATGCTGCTATGAACACAGCTGATCAAGCATCCTTGTGGTGTGATTGAGCATCCTCTGGATATATGCCCAAGAGTGGTATCACTGGGTCTTGAGGTAGACTGATTCCCAATTTTCTGAGAAGTTGACATACTGATTTCCAAAGTGACTGAGCAAGTTTGTACTCTCACCAGCAGTGGAGGAGTGTTCCCCTTACTCAACATCTTCTCCAGCATAAGCTATCATTGGTGTTTTTGATCTTAGCCATTTTGACTGGTGTAAGATGGTATCTCAGAGTTGCTTTGGTTTGAATTTCCCTGATGACTAAAGATGTTGAATAATTGTAAGAAACTTCTGGAGGCATCATCATCCCTGACTTCAAGCTCTGCTATAGAGTTATAGTGATAAAAACAGCTTAATATTGGCATAAAAACAGACAAGTGGACTAATGGAATTGAATTGAAGACTCTGATGTTATTATCATTCTTAAAAGAGTTTTGTCATTCCATCAGGGCTCCAGAACCTATCCTGAAGAGGGACAAAACAAAGTTAGAGGTAGAAGACACCAAGGAAAACAATGTCTTTCAGATACAACAGGACAGATGCACGCATGAGCTCATAGCAGTAGTGATAACATGCACAAGGCCTATACAAGTCCAACTCAGACAAGAATCCCAGCATGGAGGATGGAATGTGGGCACAAAGTTCAACCCCTAGAGAAGGAGCTGTTGGCATTTGATTACTGCTGGGCAAGGCGAGGTTGGTTTCCTTGGGAACAATCCTTGGCATATGAACCAAATTCTAGGAGAGGCTACATACCCAGGAGTAGTTGACCAACACAAATTGGATTCTCTCTCTAGAGAGATCATGAAGTTGGGGGAGTTGAGGGAAGAGGATGAGTATACTCAAGATATATTGTATGACTTTCTCAAAGAATAGATAAAAATGTTGCTTTTTGTAAAAAGTCTTTTGTTATCATATCTCAAAGCTGCAATGAAAGTCCAAAATGACAATGTCAGCCTATAGGTTTCATTTCATAAGTCAGCTTTTCTTCTTCAGTAGTATTTGCTTGGATAACTATATGGAATATTTTTAAGGTCATATTCAAGGGGAGTGAAAAAAGTGTCCTAGTTGATTAGTAATGTCTGCCTCAGGGATAGGACAATAGTATACACGGACATCTGACACCACAGGTTTAGGTATTGTCTAACCCAACACCCACTCTAAATGCTTTCTCCCTTACACAGATCTACTGGATAAAGTGGAAAGCCTAAGTATTTGCTTGCCTGGCTTGCTTTGCAGCTAGGGATAAGCCATGTCACACAATTCCTGTTTGGGTGTGAGTTTGCAGTTAATCCACCTTCTTGTGACTGGGAGGATTATTTGAGAATTCAGAAAGGTACTACCTGTAAATCTCACAGAGCATAAGCCACTGCCAACAGCTGGCTATCTTAAGATACCCAGTCAGCTGAGAATTGTTGTCCCCTATTCGTTCCAGCCCTCAGACTGGGGTGACTCTAACTTTTCATGGAACTTCTTCCAAACACATTCTAGACCATACACCTAACTTTCCAGAGCCAACTATAAATTGTCTTCAGGAGATGTCTCACACCGTCATTACCATCCAGTCTGCTGATGTTTAAGGATGCTTTCCTTCTTCCCTCGTGTGGAATTGTGCATTTCTGCTGCTCTACTAGTTGACATTCCAGAGGCACAGTCTTTTATCTACAGTACTCTGTGGCTACCAGAAGCCAGTGTAGACAGAACTCTGACCAAGAATACCAGGAGGGGCTGGATTCCAGTGCCAGGTCTGTCCTCACTATGTGTGACCTGAGTCCCTCAGGACAGCATAAAATGAAGGACTGGTCCAGGAAATGCCAAGGTGTCTGGCTCTCTTATAGGCTCTAATAGAAATGGATGAAAAACAGGTTTGTTTCTCTTTTTTGTTTCAAGATTTCCCTTGGACAACTGCTATATTTTGATATTATATATACTCCAATCACACCATGTTGTCAGAATTTGCCTTTGGTGAGGAAGTCTAGCTTTTCCCTTTGTGCTGAGGCAGCAGTTTTTGGCAAGAGATAGACTACCTGTCTTGGGATGAGACAATCCTCGGAGCAGGCACAGGATTTTTCTAAAAAATGCTGTCTTGGTCCATTTGCTTGGTTCTGTCTGCCCTTTGCCCACCTAAAATTTGGTGCTTATGCTTTCCTACAGCCTTGGTTTGGAAGCCTCCTCAGCAGTTTGGATTTCTACACAACTGTTTTTATTCCAACTCCTTGGAACCCTAACACCCTTCTCATTAGTCTCCACCCTTTGATCTCAGCTCCTATCTGTAGTAGGAGGTTGCTTGTTCGTTCCCGGCTTCCCAGACCGCAAAATAACCACATAGAAACTATACTATCTGCAATACTGTTTGGCCAATAGCTTAAGCGTATTTCTGGCTTATTCTTGTATCTTAAATTAACCCATTTGTGTTTATCTGTATATCGCCCCATGGCAGTGGCTTACTGGCAAGGTTCCATCACATCTGTCTCTGGCAGCAGCTACACGGCGTCTCTCTGATTCCACCTTCTTTCTCCCAGCATTCAGTTTAGTTTTCCCACTTAGCTCTATTCTGCTAAGTCAGTGGGTGAAACAGATTTATTCATAAACCAATAAAAGTAACACATATACAGGACTTCCCACACCATCTATCCTTCTCTTAGTGCTCAACAGTTCTCCTCTGCCCTCCCTGCAAATCAACAGAGCAAGCCCAGCTCTAATTACAGGCCACAGCGACAAGTGAAAAAAATTGAACTGTCCATAGACTAAGATCTGTATAGGAAGTCCTTCACATTCCCTAATATCTAGTCCCAGGAGCTCCTAATGAGAATGCTAGGCCCCCAGTGGCATCACCTTCCTCCCTACCAATGCTCTCAGAGCTAGCTAGCCATGTGCAGTCACACAGATTAAGTAACCACCTTGTAAAATCCAGCACCAAGGGAAGTCCTTTCTGATGTCTGTGGACTTTGAAGCTCAGGTTCTACTAAGAACTCCAACCATCCCAGCTTTATGACCACATTTCTATAGCAACCTCTTCACACTCCTAAAAGCTGAGCCATCAGGCACCGTGGCTCCACGAGAGGCGTGGGTGGAGTGCTTATTACCTGACCTCTAAGTGCCATCACCTGTCCCCTCCCATGTTTAAACTTGTCCATTTGTTACCAGCCAAGAGAAGGAACAGAGCTTAAAAGGTTATTTGGCAGCAGCTGTAACACATAACTCAGTTTGTCCTGGTAACAAATCGATTGAGTATCATAAATCAGCATGGCAGACGAAGGACCGTGGACTTGAGGAGATTTCCCATCTTGTGGGAAATACATTTGAGTGTTTAACTTTGCCTTGTGTCTCCTACTCTGTTCACATAGGCCTTTGTTCATGCTGAACAGCAGTGTGGACTTCAGACAGGGTGGGTCTAACTTCCGGAATCTGTCTTCCCTTGAAACGCTGGAGTACCTGGTCCCCGTTCTCTAGCTGTCAATAACGGTGTACTCTTTTGCATGGCGATGCTTGTAGCTCTGCCCTCTTGCATGGTGTGGCTCTGACATGTTCTCATACTGCTGCCTGCTTTCTTCCCCTCTGGGATAAAAACTACATATAATGACATACACAGATTCCATATATGTCCAATAAGACTGGTCAGTGTTAATCTTAAAGGTGAGCTAATATTTCCAAGCACACGGTGGTTAGTCTTTGCTTAGCTTGAGTTTGATAAATCAGTCTTGAAAAACAGATATGAAAACTAGATGTCTATATGCACATCAGTTGTCCTTTTATCTCTCTTGATATCAAGTGCATTTCTCATGGACACGGGATCTACACACATCCTTCCGAGAGCACCTGTTGAATGACAGCTCTATTTCAACACTGTGCATGACTGTATGATCGATAGTCACTCCTGTGCAACCTCCAAGTGAATGTTTATCACCTGCTAAGTGTAGCATATGAAAACTTAAAAAACACAGCTACGCATTTGGCTCCTAAGCTTTGCGTGCTGGAAAGGCTCATACTCATGGATGAAGGGTGTTTCTTTCTGACTCAAAAGCCTCCCATCTCTGGCTCAGAAACCATTTTAGAAGCAAGATGAGTCTGCAAGTTGAAACCGATCAAAAGATGGGAAACATTTTGCTGTAAGCAAGTGTTTTCTTTCATGCCTTGAAGAAAGACAATTTCAGCACTCATATAAGATTGTGGTATTTTTCTCTCACAGAATATGCCTTTTTTTTAACCTAACAAGTTGGAGAGTGTCTAAAAGCAAATTTAATGACCTAACTTTATTAAAATTTGAAAAATATTGCAATGAAATCACATCAGTGTCATGGAAACTGTCAAATTTCCCAGACTCTAGTCCTGGGCCTGCCATTTAATGTCTTCATTAATGAGTATATGTAGAACTAATCAGGAGGATAATGTAAACTGTCAATAATAATTTTCTTTTCATGTAAGAACTATTCAGTGTAAAATAATCAGTGTGTGTGCACACTTGCTGTGAAAGCATACCACATGATAACACATGACACATAATAAAAACCACACACATGTAGTGGTATAGGAGAGTTCTGTATTTTTGTGCTTTCATTGGTTAAATAAAGAGATTGCCTGGCCTGTGGGATAGGTCAGCGCTTAGGTGGGAGGAATAGACAGAATGGAAGGATGAAGAGAAGGGAAGTGTGCCAGACGCAATGATTCTCTGGCCCTAGATGGATGCAGGTTAGAATCTTCAGGTAAGCCACCACCTCATGGTGACACACAGACTATTAGGAATGGGTTAGTTTAAGATGTGAGGGTTAGCCAAGAAGAGGCTAGTGATAATGGGCCAGGCAGAGTTTAAATGAATACAGTTTTCGTGTGGTTATTTCGAATGTAAGCTAGTCGGCAGCTGGGAGCTGGGCGGCAGCAGGACACAGCCATCTGTGCCTCATTACTACAATGTAGAATTCCTGAAATGTATAAAATGAGTTCTTACATTTATAAGGTAGGAAAACCACAAGAAAACAAGTTGTAATAACAATCAAAAGGCATTCATTTTTACAATGATCAGGACTTCCAAACCAGAGTTTAAGGGGTGGCATTTCTCAGGCTGTGGTGATGCTATCACCATGAATGTTGCAGAGAACCTTTCACTTCTGATATTTATAACTTAGCACTGCCTCTTTCTATTATTTATATTTAAATATAGAAAGAAATCTTTTTCTGTTCCTCTTTCTTTGGATTTTTCTTTTCAACACCCACACAAAACCATGAGTCATAAATGAGACTATGAGAATGGATGGTCCCCATCACCCAGGAACACACACCAGCTACCCACGTGAACTCAGATGTCCCAACTGCCAAGGTGGGTAAAACTGTAAGTGACACAGTTTCTATGTGAGCACCATTCAGGAAACTCAGACATTGTAAAAGTAACACATTATTCTCATTCAACAAAATACATTTATACTCAAGCATGGTTTTCTCTGAACTTTCACATAAATACTGCAGAATGTATGTAACTAAAAGAATGGAATAAGAGGCCCAACTTCTGGTCTTAGCTCTCCAATCCCTGGTTAGCTGATCTAGGTACTGCCATGTATAAGACAGACATTTATGTCTGTTTGCTTCCCCAATGTGGCTGCAAACAGAGCCTGGTTTTATAAAATACATAAAGTGTTTTGTGAACTGTATTGTTAAGTTTAAGATACGGCTATTACAAATATTGCTGCTATGAACATAGTTGAGCAAATGTCCTTGTGGTATGAGTGTGCATCCTTTGGGTATATGCCCAAGAGTGGTATTGCTGGGTCTTGAAGTAGATTGATTTCAAATTTTCTGAGAACCGCCATACTGATTTCCAACGTGGCTGTACAAGTTTGTAGTTCCACCAGCAATGGATGAGTGTTCCCCTTACTCCACATCCTCTCCAGCATAGGCTGTCATCAATGTTTTAGCCATTTTGACTGGTATAAGATGGTATCTCAGAGTTGTTTTGATTTGTATTTTCCTGATGGCAAGGATGTTGAGCAATTCCTTAAGTGCTTTTGGGCCATTTGAGATTCTTCTGTTAGAATTCTTTGTTTAGATCTATACCCCATTTTTTAATTGGACTATTTGATTCTTTGATGTCTAGTTTCTTGAGTTCTTTGTATATTTTGGAAATAAGCCCTCTGCCAGATGTGGAATTGGTGAAGATCTTTTCCCATTCTGTAGGCTGCATTTTAGTCTTATTGACTGTGTCCTTTGCTTTACAGAAGCTTCTCAGTTTCAGGAAGTCCCGTATATTAATTGTCAATCTGTGTCTGTGATACTGGTGTTATAGTCAGGAAGTTGTCTCTTGTGCTAATGCATTCAAAGCTATTTCCCACTTTCTATTCTATGAGGTTCAGTTTGACGGGATTTTTGTTGAGGTCTTTGTGTGTGTGAATAGATACGGATCTATTTGCATTCTTCTAGATGTTGAAGAAACTGGAAACAACCTAGATGCTCCTCAGCCAAAGAACGGATAAAGAAAACATGGTACATTTACACAGTGGCAAAAAAATGTCATGTTAAAATTTGCGGGTAGAACTAGAAAAAAGCATCCTGAGTGAGGTAACCCAGACCCAGAAAGACAAACACAGTATGTACTCACTCATAAGTGGATCTTAGACATAAAACAAAGGATAACCAGCCTACAGACCACAACCCCTGAGAAGCCAAGAAACAAAGAAAACCCAAAGAGACATACATGGATCCCCCAGGATGGGGAAATAGACAAGATCTCCTGAGTGAAGCAGGAATGTGAATTGGAGTTGAGAGGGGATAAGGGGAGGGGAAGGAGAACACGAAAGGTTGGGAAGGTCAAGTTGGGAGGACAGACAGAGAGATCAGGGAAAGGGACATCTTAATAGAGGGAGTCATTATGGTGTTAATGAGAAACCTGGCACTAGGGAATTTCCCAGGAATCCACAAGAAAGACCCCAACTAAGAATCTAAGCAACATTGGAGAGGGTGCCTGAACTGTCCTTCCCCTGTGATCAGATTGATGACCACCTTTACTGTCATCATAGACCCTTTACCCAGAAACTGATGGAAGCAGATACAGAGATCCACAGTCGAGCACTGGACCAAGCTCCCAGAGTCCAATCAGAGAGAGGGGAATGATAATATGAGCAGATGGATCAAGACCACGATGGGAAAACCCACAGAAACAGCTGACCCAAGCTAGTGAGAGCTCTCTGACTATGGACTGACAGCTGGGGAATCTGCATAGGACCAAACTAGGCCCACTGAATGTGGGGGACAGTTGTGTGGCTTGGGCAGCTTGTGGGGCCACTGTCCATGGGACCAGAATTTATCCTTAGTGCATAAACTGGCTTTTTGAAGCCCGTACCCTATGGAGAAATACCTTGCTCAGCCTAGATACAGGGAGGAGGACCTTTGTCCTGCCTCAAGTGATGTGACAGCCTCTGTTGACTTCCCATGGGAGGCCTCATCCCCTCTGAAGAATGAATGGGGGTGGTGGTGGTGGGGAGAAGGTGAGGGGAGCAGGAGGAGGGGAGGGAGAAGGAACTGGAATTGGGATGTAAAATAGAAAAGATTGTTTTTATTGCTTTTAAAGTTTAAGACGTGTATTACTGTTTCTTAAGTGATTGTAGAGGCAGAGGGCTGAGCAGACGAGTGGGTTATTTTTATTGGCTACGTCAAGCATAATTCATGCTAAACTTTGTCCCTAGGGATCTGATAATAAATTAAGTTCTATAATACCAAAAGACATAATTGATCAATGTAAGTTAAGTCCAATTCAACCTGAATGATCCAACGATGAGTAAGTACCAAATGTCCAGGACAGAGAGATCCATCACTTTCTGAACTCAGTTTACAGAAACCCAGGAGAGAGCTGCCCCTGCCAAGCCTCATTTCTGTCACTCTGGGTGATTTATGAACAATGTGTTCAAATGATATGCTCCAGGCTCATGATGGCATCTCGCTTTGGGGCAAATCACAGTCTTAAATGACATCGAAACGTGATCAGAGGTGATCACATGCTGCTATTATTGCATTGGGACAAGGTGGGTTTTTGTTTGTTTTTTTTTTTTTGGAAACCTTTTGGTTGCTTTTTTTTTTTTTTTTTTGGACAGGGTTTCTCTATGTAGCCCTGGCTATCCTGAAGCTCACTGTGTAGACCGCCCTGCCTCTGCCTTCTGAGTGCTGGGATTAAAGGCCCGTGCCACCACACCTGGCTTAGGACAAGGGTTGTTAGAGCATTTGAATTGCTTTTGTAAATGTTTTTAGAATCAAACTATTAACTGAGCTGGGTCAGCCACTTGTACGACTCAAGTTGTAAAACATTTTAAAAATCAAGGGACGATAATATAAATGGTGAAGATTCCAACAGTTTTAAAGATTATATAATGAAAAATTCATCTTTAATCTCAAAGGACCTAATTCTCTTCCTTTTGAGAACATACTTTTACCAATCTGGTGTGTCTGTGCTTACTTACTTAAATAGTTCCAAATGTGTGTATTTATGTTATAGAGGCTACGGTAGCAATACCCTACTCTCCCCCTTACCCTCTCTCTTTTGCTTTTTGATACATTATCATATTCTGCTGCAAAGACTAACTTGGGCTTCACTCTGTAGCTCAGTCTGGCCTTAAACATGTAATCATCCTCCTGTGTCAACATCTCAAGTGATGGGATCACAGCAACCTTGCCCAGCTCTGCATACAGTTTTTTTCATATATATAAAAATGCTATATATATATATAATTGTATATATAAATATAATTTATATATGAAACCATGTATCTTGGGGGTTGTTCTACAATAATTTCTATAGATTTGGGTTTATATTTTTAATAGATTCATGGTACTTTAGTCCATATTTGAAATTAGTACAATTTATTTAACCAATGTTTTATTTTTGAATAGTATTTTGTTACTTCTAATAAGGCTAAAATCTTTGTGTATATTTATCAACACAATATTTAAAGGAAAATGAATTGATAGTCTGTGATTTTATAAATACAAACACAGGCATAATAAAATTAAGGGATTATCCACTACCATTTTTAAAGTCTGAGAAGCCCTCCGAATAGCTTCTTAACCAAATGCAAAAGCAGGATTGAATGCCATAGTTTCAGTAAATTTGACCTTGTGCCTGGCCATTCAAAAATGAATTATTTTGTAGTTAGCACCACAGGAAACTCCAGGATTTAGACAGAAACACGTCTCTTAAAAAAAAAATCACAACAACAAACCAAAGTTACCTTTTAGCGAGGGAAATACGAAGAGAATTGATTTCAAATGTCCTAGCATTTTTCTGCTTGGACTTCCTGTTGGGAATCGTCTTCAGTCAGCCCCAAGAGATGTTCTAATTTCACAAAAAAGGTGCTCCATGGAGGCCTGACTGTTGTTTTTGTGTCGTCTGTTTTGTTGTTGTTTCCAGCTCTCAGGAAGGAACCGTAGCCCTCCAAAGGAGACTGGGATGGAGAGGGCCTTCACAGAGCCCTCCTCTGCACGCCGCATGTCTGGGGACCCTGGAGACTCACAGCTGTGGGAGAAACAGGACATTATGACGTGTCCATGGAACCATGCTCTCCTGGAACTGTCCCTACAACTCGGATCTCATCTGAGCCAGTCCCTGGCATCCGGAGGGACTGTTGAGCATCTCACCTCCTCTGCAGCCCAGCACCCCCCTAATTTCCCCCATCAGCTTCTGCATCGGTCTTATGGCCCTCTAATGCAGCCATTGTTTATCCGCCTTTCAGAGAAAGAACCATATTGTCATGACTGGGTGTAATTCAGGGTGATAGCCAAGCTGACCTTCTGTGCTAGTTGGGTGTATGAGAGCCCGCTTCTGAGCCTGCTGCGTCAGAATCAGTGCCCCCATCTGGAAATCCTGGGTACCCACGTTTCTGGAAGAGACAGACAAAGGCAGTGGGCATGAAATGGATGTGAATCACTGTGACATTTGTGGACCGCTGTAAAGATATCAGCTTTCCTAGCGATTATTTATCTTATCTCTGCTGCTTTTATGGCTCAGTAGGTCCCAAGGCCTGATGGGAAGGGAGTTCAGTGGAGATGGTTTGCACCAACCGGCTTCTCGGCTTCTCGTTCTCTCTGCAACCCAGCCAGTTTGCTTTCTTAATGATTCCAATTCCTTTCACTGCATTTCTTTCTACCACAGAGAGAGACTCGGGGGATGGGGAATTTTTATGGATTTTCCCCCCTTTGGCAATCGTTCCAAGCTATAATGCCTATTAGGCTTTTGTTAAAATTCTCTCAAGGAAGATTTCTAACGTCCCTGCTTGCCAATGTCCTGTTGGCCAGAGGCTGCATCCTGAGCCAGCCTGTCATAAAATTCCGCTGCCAGGAACCCAGGCGGCAGTTGACAGGCTTGGGGAGCAGAGCCACGCTTCGGGCTGCAGCTTCTCTGTCCCATCGCTGACAGACCTCGTCTCTTCTCCCTACAGAGGCAATACATTGTTTTCTTATGATATCGAAAGCAAATTAGTGCTAATAAATAATTCAAACCACCCAGTATAATCTAGGCAGCCAAAAAGTCACCCGATTCCTTCTTCGCAACACTGTTCCGGGCCTTGTGGGCTGTTCCTCCAGCTTTCTCTCTGTGCCAGTAGTCTTACATTTAGCATCGAATCAGACTAAGTTCTGCGTGTCTCATTTTCACTTCAGTCACATGTGGGACTTTCCCCCCTCACTGAAATGTGTCTCGTTCTTGTTGAAGACCGCACGGCACTGCGGAGACGGATCACACTTTAATTAGACTTCTACGAGCGTCTTTGCGGCCCTTGTAACGTTTTCAAATGGCTGCCGTAAGGATTTTGTTCCTGTTCCTTTGAAGGAGTGTAGTCATGTTTTGGCTGAGGAAATTACTGGGATTTTCAACCGATTCCTCTTGAATAATCCCTAAGTTTGAGCTGTGAAGTCAAAGAGTGTACTTATTATGTTATTATGAGAGCAACTTGCGCCGGGACAAGGAAGTCTGTCATGTCAAAGCATGTCAGTCAGAGGTGTGGACTGTTGTTCACACCTACCGCTGGCTCCCGCGGTGGGGGAGAGAACATCTCAGAAGTCTCCTGGCTTACTTCCGGGGTCTCTTGTTAATAAAGAAAGTGGATCTGAGGTAACAAGGCAGTGCTGTCCCTGGCCTGGCGTGAGTCCATTCGTAATTACAATCCATACCACAAAGCAGAGCGGGAGCCTGGTCTCTGCAGCCATAAGGACTCCTTCCACACGCTCGCTCTACCGCATGCTTAGCCTAGCTTTCAGTGTGTGGAACATGAATCCCTAGACAGCTGCAGCGAGGCCCCTGGAGCTGCCTGGACATGGTGACTAGCCATAAGATCGACACCATTTCTGACCCAGGCACAGCCCAGGCACTTCTCACACATATAATCCTCAACAAGCAAGGGATTGCCATCCCTCATTGCAGATGGGGACACGGAGCCTGCAGAGCCCACGTGGCTGATTAAGTTTTTTTCTGCCAACTATGAGGAGATGCCCTCACTGATATGCCTTATGGGAACGGGTCCTGGGCTGCTCCAGGAGAGCTATAACGAAAGGATTTCATGATTTTTCACAAATATACATGGTGGATTACCCAGAAACTATTTAAAATTGTCCCTACTGAGATGGCTCAGTCAGTAAAGTGACCTAAGTTTAGATCTTTGGCACCCATGTTAAAGAAGCTAGGTGTATTGGCCCAGGACTATAAGTCCAGTAGTGCTATGGGCCAGAGACAGAGATCTCAGGACCCTACTGGCTAGGTAGTCTAGCCTAATTGGTGAACTCTGGGTAAGCGAGAGATCCTGTCTCAAAAGATAGTAAAGAGGGACAGTGGAAAACACCCAACATAAGCCTCTGACTGCCACACATATGCAAATGCTTAAGCATGCCCCATACTACAGCACATACACACGCACACACATGCACACACACACACGCACACAAACATGCACACACACACAGATGCACACACAGATGCACACACACAGAGATGCACACACAGAGATGCACGCACACAGATGCACACACACAGATGCACACACATGCACACACACATGCACACAAACATGCACACACATGCACACACAGATGCACACACACATGCACACATGCACACACACAGATGCACACACACAGAGATGCACACACAGATGCACACACACAGAGATGCACACACAGATGCACACACACAGAGATGCACACACACAGATGCACACACAGATGCACACACACATGCACACACACAGATGCACACACAGAGATGCACGCACACAGATGCACACACAGATGCACACACACATGCACACACATGCACACACACAGATGCACACACAGAGATGCACACACAGATGCGCGCACACACACAGATGCACACACATGCACACACATGCACACACAGAGATGCACACACAGATGCGTGCACACACACAGATGCACACACACAGATGCACACACATGAACACACAGATGCACACACACACACAGATGCACACACATGCATATATACCACTGACAGTACAAGAGCAAATAGGGAGGAAGGGAAAAGAATGGGATGAGTTGTCTCTGAGCACACTTTCTTCCTGCCGTTCTGACTTTTAAATTTCCCTCCATTTGGAACAAACTGAAGAATCAAATTAAACAAACCAAGAGTAATAACTTGCATATCAATATAAGTTATCACTGCATACTGATAGCATGGAGCCAGGCTTGGTGACATATACTTGTTATCTCTGCTGGGAGGCAGAGGCAGGAGGATCATCAGAGCTGGGTGGCATAGCACGAGTTTGTCTTGAAAATCCAAAGGAAGGGAACCATAAGGGGGAGAAATATATTTAAAACATGAAAATAAAGGTGCAGATAACTTTTTAGCACAAACTTTCAGATGTAATTCTCAGTGGAGTATATTCTAAGGTGGCAAAAATGTTCTGGACTTTTAGCATTAACAGTTGAGCTGATAATGAAATTCTAAACAGTCTTTATGCATTATCAGACAGAAGGAATTAATAAACGCATTAATATTTTCTATTAGTGAAGAGTGACATAGGGACAGAGACAGAGTGTGGAGAAAGGGTAGACGAACCCTGGCCATTGGATCTGAATCGGAGAGATCCGTATAAATGCCTGCGGGTGAGATGGAGGGAGCGTGACATAGGGATCTTTCCTTGTCTGCGCACAGATAGAGACTAGAAGCAAGGATGAACTTGACTAGACGTGAGCACATCAAAGCGCCTGGACTGGGTTCTGCATCCCATGCCCCGTTGGAGGGATCAGTGTTCTCAGAACGGCAGAGTCGGTCATGAACAGGAAAAACACTGTCGAGTTTGAAAATAATGAAATGCTCAAAGGTTGATGGGGTCCTGTAGAAACACGAGCGTGAGGAGGCTCCCACAGGCCGGCTGTGACAGGAAGAGACCAGCTACAGCATCTATAAGAACCCAGTGAGGGCAAACGTGATGGCCGAGTGACTACAACCAAGAGAGGGCTGGAGCCATGGCTCACTGAGTATTTGTACAGCATTCTTGAGGCCCTTGATTAAAGAGGAAGGGTACTTTGGAAAACTGGAATATGACCTTCATATTATCAGGTAGTATTGTATGAAAATTAGCTCAGGGGGATAGGAAATTGTTGCTTTGGTTTTACATCATGAGAAAGTTCTGGAGATTTCTTACATGACAAAGTGAGTATATTTAACAGCACTGAATGGTATTTTTTATTTTATTTTATTTTATTTTGAGGGTTTGAGACTAAACTCGGGACTGAGAGCATGCTCGGCAGGCACTTTGCCACTGAGTTAGAGCATCAGGTCTCATACTCGGAAGTGTGGCTTTTGGTTTTATAGGAACCCAGGGTCACCTGTGAGGAAAGCCTGTATTGAGGAGTTGCCTGGATCAGACTGGCTCATGGGGGGTTGTCTTGAGTTTTAATTGACCTAGGAGAATCGGCTCACGGTAGACAGCACCACTCTCTGGTCTGGTGGTCCCGGGCATATAAGAAAACTACTTAAGGACGGGTCAGCAAGCAACACAGCAGGTAGCATTCCTCCATGGTTTCTACTTTAAGGTCCTGCCTGAATTCCTGCCTTGACTTTAGTGATGGAATGTAACCTGTAAGCTAAAATAAACCCTTTCTCGCCAGGCGGTGGTGGCGCACGCCTTTAATCTCAGCTCTTGGGAGGCAAAGGTAGGCAGATCTCTGCGAGTTCGAGAACAGCCTGCTCTACAAAGTGAGTTCCAGGATAACCAGGGCTACACAGAGATACCCTATTTCAAAAAAACCCAAAAACTAACTTTCTCCCCTAAGTAGTTTTTGCTTAGTGTTTTATAACAGTAACAGAAAGGAAACGAGAACACAGTGTATTTTATATCGTTGTCTATTTTAGAACAATTCAAATGTTTAAGAAATATTTGAAGTTTTTTATATTCTGAGGTATGGTAATGTGTTTTTAAGGCCAGGCTGACCTTGAACTCACATACATCCGCCTGCCTCTGCCTCCTAAGTGCTGGGATTAAAGGTGTGTGCCTACAGTGGAGGTAATGATATTTCTGCATATAGACAATTCGGAGGAGATTTAGGGATAAAGTGTTATATTTACCACAGCTTACTTTCAACTGATTTAACAAAAAAGAAACAAATGTCTGTTAACTTTTTTTGAATCCTAACAAGTTTTGAATCTATTCATGGGTATAGCGGCAGCTCGAGTGTTTATCTCCGTCCAAACTCATTTAGAAACTTAACTGCCCTTGTTGCAACATGAAAAGGAGGGACTTTTGGTGTACACCTTTAATCCCAGCACTAGGGAGGCTGGAGCAGATGGATCTCTGTGAGTCCAAGGCCAGCCTGGCCTATAATGAGTTCCAGGCCAGGCAAGGCTAAGAAACCCTGTTTCAAAAACAAAAAGAAAAGCAAAGAATTGGACCCTAGTTCGACTGTGGAGGTGTAGCTTTCCTTAACCTATTAGTGTCGTTTGCATGGAAGTAGGTTTATCATCCCAGCAACAAATTCCTTATAAAACATTGTTTCCTGTGCTTTTCTTGGTTTTTTTTCCACTCTAGCTCTTCCAGGCTCATCTCAACACAAGCCTGCCCTTTACCATGCTGGCCTGTCCATTTCCTTTGGTGAGAGTTGCCCAGTCTCAGGTGTTGTTACAGCGGAACAAAGCTGACTAGAACAGGCCCGTGGGACAGGGAAGGACATGCCCATTCTCCTCCTCGGTCTCCTTCCTACGGTGAGACACTTCCCACCTAAAACAAACCTTCACCTTGACTTTTGCACTGTTTCTCGCTGTTCTGACGTACTAGTCCCATCTTCATGGGACTGTCCTGATGCGACCCTCTAGTTCAGAGTCTTGTCTCTCATCTGCTTCTGTGAGTTCTTATCTATCTTCATGGGACTGTCCTGATGCGACCCTCTAGTTCAGAATCTTGCCTGTCACCCGCTTCTATGAGTTCTTTGTAGACACAGCTGTTCAGATCCTCAACTCTCTTGCTGTGAGCATCTTGTTCCCACACTGCTTTGCTGTAACACTGGAGAGGCTGGCCTCGGACTCTTCGCTCTTCCTCCTTCCCCAGCCTCCCAACTTGACCGACCACTTATGCGCACAGGTAGTGACCGTGTTTCTTCCCATTAGCAGGAACTGAATTTCGCAGACTGACCTTCTTGGCTACCGGGTGTCAAGATGAAGGCAGAGTTTGAGGAAATATGGGCCCTAATCAAACTGACTACCTTTGGTTTTAAAAAAAAAGTTTCTTATTTATAGAGTTAATATTCCTTTCATATACACATTTTTTATGTTAAAGTAACAAGACCCAGGCTTCCGGCCTGAACGTGTATGGCCTTGAGGAAGACATCATTCCTTTCTGCAGAGGTTACTGTAAAGACATCCTACCATCCAGCATCGCAGGGATTTCATCAGTTATAATCTTGTTGGGAACTACAGAGTGATTGTATGTCGTTTTCTTAGCAACTCCTTAAAGACAGTGACTCCAAACTCCATCAAAAGCTTGTGTATGGCTATTATGAAAAACAGCGAATGTGACTGTTTTGTAGAAGCCCATACCCATGCCTGGGTGTGGCCTTCTTTCTGTGACTCTCTTAGAGGGGCCATACTCACACACTCGAGTGTGTCCTGTTTGTCTTTCTGCGTGTCTCTTTTTCTCTTAACTCTAAGACTTAAATCTGTTATTTTTTTAAATCACTATTAAACCTCAACCCTGCTTTATAAATTGTTTAGCTAATGCCAACACTGTGAATCCTGGTTTGGCCGAGTTGCGGTCCTTGGTGTCCAGAGGAAACTTTTAAGACTATATTAACTCTATAAATAAGGTGAGGATGACATTGGGGAGAGGTAGCTCCTGCCTTGGTCCCCTGAAAAGTCAAAAGGAGAGTTCCCAAGTAAAAGGGATCAATGCTCCTTGGAGAAATGGCTGATTGATAACAGAGACAAGAAGCGTAAGGGATAAACCAGAATATCTCAGTGAAGCTGAGAGTCAGCAGGGGTTTAAAGAGCAGTTGAAATTTGCTAAAAGGCACCAGAGCCAGATGTGAAGGGGTCCTACTCACCAAGTCCAGGACAACTTGGACATCAAAATAAATAATGACTGATAGGACAGAATAATGCATCAGTAATAATCAGAATATCAATGCACGGTATAAGTCAAGGTTGGTGATTCCCATAAAGCATGAGATGATAAATATTTTACTTTTTAAAAGCTGTCTAGTCAGCGTCACAGCTATTCTTCTCCATGGTTGTGGCACAAAGTATCCCTAGACATTATGAAAACTAATGAGTGTCTGTGTTTTAATAAAACTTTATTTGCAAAAACAGGTGAGAAACCAGATTTGGCCCATGGACAAGACTTTGCCAATTTCTCTGCAACTAGAGAAATTGTTGGATGAATAAATAAGTAGATAAAATAGGAAGCTAGCTATCACAGTAGAATAGGAGATAGTGAACACAGAAGGATGTAGAAGTTGAAAACAAATGGCATTCGTCATAGCAACTATTCAGGTGAGAAATATCGATGATGCTACATAGAGTGCACTAAGAAGCACGAGGAAAAAGTTATTTATATAGTTGCTAAGGATCCCCTTATCAAGTACTTATTAATTACCAAAGAGAAAGGTATCTTTACAGTGGGGCACCATTGCAATCAAATGATGGATGGTACTACCACCAGCAAAGGGGCAGACCAACAGCACTTTCCCCCAACTGACAGTCAATAAAATAAGGTCACTCCCGTGCTATTCTCGCCAAAGATGCATGCCCTCAGCCCAACCAGGAGGAACTGTCAAACAGCACACACCCCGGTGAGGGATATGCGTGATGCATTTGAGGGTGTGGGGATTCATGAGATGGCATTAGCACATGCAGGCATTACTGAACAACTGATGGGCTTTCGGGAGGCTAAGGGCCTCTCAGAATGAGACCCTTCAGAGGGCACGGCGTGAGGGACATCAGGAGTGAAGTGATTCCCAAGGGGGTGGAGACTTCAGAGGAGGCTGTGTGTCTAGAAGACATGGTTTACTGTGCGACTGGGAGTCTCTGGGCTAGAGACTGATGGGTAAAGTGGCTTGGGGCTTTCTAGGTGGACAGGGTTCATCTTAGCTAGGGTTGGTAGGCATTGGGTGTAGCTTCTCAGGGGATACAAAGCAGGGCAAATGGCTAAGCCCCTGCTTATCTGGAAAATGCTGGAAACAATGGATGTGTATGAATTTTGGTTGGGTGCCAACAGGTTTTTGACCAACGGGTCTCACCCTATGTGAAGAAATAAACAGAAGCCACCTTGGGCTTATTTATGTAATAGACTTTTGCAAAATGGCAAAAGGACCTCTAAAATGACAGTGGTGTAAAATACAAAAACTGAGGTGTGCCTCCAGGCTAAGGAGAGGAGGGTGAGTGGGAAGCCATGGTGGCCGCAGTCCTGGGTTGGACCCTCACGACAAAGAGTATTTCTGGCACAATTAGCTAACTTTATTAGCTAATTTAGGGAAGAAATATTATGGACTTAACTATGATATTTCAAAATAAAATTATGAAAATAGATTTTACAACCTATGTTGTAAAATTAGATGCTGTGCTACTTGAGCATAGCCTATGACCTAGCACTTGGTTTCTGATGGCTTGGTCTCTAGTAACTTTGAGTCTGTTTTTGTTTTTTGTTCTTTTGGGTTTTTTTTTTTTGGTAGAAAGAAAGTACCTTTTTATTTCTAATACTTAGTATTATAACATATACAATTTAATAGTGTAAAATAATATACTTAAAGTATTTCTTTTTTCTAATAATTTTTATTACTTTACAAATAATACCATTCAAAATTTCCACTTCCTCCCCTCCTCCCATTTTCCTCCCGTTCCCCCACTGGACCTCCCCCTCCCCCTCCAGTCCTAAGAGAGGGCAGGGTATCCTGCTCTGTGTGGGAAGTCCAAGGCCCTTCCCCCCTTCATCCAGGCTTAGGAAGGTATGCATGGGAATAGTTTGTTTTATTTGGAGTTTCATCATATTAAGTTGTACCACTGATCATTTAGATGTATGGAACATAGCTCTTTACACATTTTCCTGAGCCAAGGCTCAAGAACGTCTGGGGCTAGCCTGAGCTAGGATCAGAGGACTATCAGAAAGAAAAAATACTATAAAATTTAAGAGGAGCACAATTGAGTCTGAGTGCAGAAGGAAAGCAAAGCTAGGGAGGTATTTATTTGTCCAAAGAACAGGAAGTGACATCTTTTGAAACAGGAAGCAGAAGCAGAGAGGAAGACGGGAGATGTGTTTGGGGATCCAGAGGATGAGGGCCGTTTACCCCTCATCCGGGACAGTATCATTTCCACTTTGCAAAAAATAAGTCAAAAGAGCCAAGTTCTTACTTCCTAGCTTCCTCTACAGCCAGCATAGCTGGATATATCCTGTGCTCTGGTCACCTGACCTGCCTGCAGATTCTCCTCTTGGGCCCGGGGCTCATGTCACACATGCTACATGTCTGCAGATGCTTAATCATTTTCTAAGTCCCCTTTGTGGCCTGTCAGCCTTGGCAGCGCTGCCCAGGGTGGCCTGAGGCTGGACTTAAACCTCCATGTTTGTGGTTGACACTACCCAGGTAGAAGTCATAAGGGGCAGAGGCAAAGTTTACCTCGTTTCCAGGGAAGGAAGGGTGTCCATGGACAGTCAGAGGAGACTGCAGGGGTGTGTGTGTGTGTGTGTGTGTGTGTGTCCACAGAAAAGGCTCAGTAAAAAACAGGTATAAATATTTAAGAAATGGTACACTTTTGAAGGATGTTTCCTGGTTGTGCTGCGTGTAGAACTGGGAGAGGCTCTGGGTGAGTAAGAAGGGAATGAAGACGGGGCACTGGGCACTACCGGGAGTTTCAACAGCATGTTTGTGTAGACTAGACTAATTTCCTCCTCCTCCTGCTCCTCGTCATCCTCATCGTCGTCGTCGTCGTCGTCGTCCTCCTCCTCCTCCTCCTCCTCCTCCTCCTCCTCCTCCTCCTCCTCCTCCTCCTCTTCTTCTTCTTCTTCTTCTTCTTCTTCTTCTTCTTCTTCTTCTTCACTGAGACAGAATTTTATTCAACATAGGCTGGCCTTGAACAAACAGTATAACCAAAGATAAATTTGAATTTCCGCAAGTGCTGACATTATAGACTATGCCATTCACTTGGTTTTTCTTTGATAATTTTTTAAAAGTTTTCTTTCATTAATAATAAATTTATCTTAGCTTTAAAAAGCTTTTTGACACTTTTATTAGTACTTAGCTTAAACACAGTGTTCCCCTGTGTAAACATATAGCCTCATCCTGGAAGCTTTCTTCTATGGTTTCTTTTTCACTTACTCAAGTTTTTGTTAAAAAATAAGACACCAACATACACACAAGGCTAGGTCTATAGAGGACCGAATCACCAGCATCTCTGTCTTCTACCTCTGTGTGTCCTCCTGAAAGGCCCTCTGGCACATGGCACATGGGGTGGTCTTCCTTTGCTGACAGTGCCTTCCGGGATGTCCTAGGCCAAGCCTGAAGCTCTTCTTGAGATCCTGTCACTCACTGCAGAAACATAGTCACGGCAGTTTCCATGGCTGATCTGTCTGTAAGCAGAGCACGAACCACAGATGCTCTTTATCTTTTAAATTACATCTTAATTAGCTATTTATTTTTGCAAGGGGGCCTAGGAGAATGTGCATAGGCGAGCACCTGGCACACATGTGGAGACACGACAAAACTCGCAGGAGTAGTCTCTCCTTCCACCTGTGGGTCCTGAGACTCAAACTCAGGTTCTTAGGCTTGGCAGGAGGTGTCGTTAGCTGCTGAGCCATCTTGCCAGTCCGAATAGGAAAACTTCTAGAATTGGGGTTCACGCCACATACTTTTTTCTTTCCTGTATTCCAAACTGATCTGGAACTTGCTCTGTAGCTCTGGAACAACTCCAGGCTGGCCTTGAACTTCTCCACATCCTACCTCGGCCTTTTGAAAGCTAGATGTCAGGCTCGCACCACTGCACTCCCACAAGGCCTTCCCTCCAGCTTCCTGAGGAACTTGCTGGGGTCTGGATCCCAAAGTGTGAGTTTTCAAGGTGGTTGTTTTTATTTTCCTGGAGCTGTCTTCCCTTGTTTCTTCTTGAGTGGCAATTCCTTAGAAGCCTTCTCTCAGACCGTCTCTAGGAACATCTTTATCTACAGCCATGTATAAGTTCTTTCCACAGCAACCATAGCCAGTTGCTCTTCAAAGTCCCTTCCTCCTTCCTCCGTGTGCCTTTCACAATTCACTTGAGGATAATACCTCAAACCCAGGTAGGTTTTTGAATACTTTCTTGAGACAAGGTCTTACTGTGTGGCCCTGGCTGGCCTAGAACTCACAATAGACCGGTTGACCTAAACTTTTGGTGATCCTCCTGCCTCTGCACTCCTGAGTGCTGATAGTACATCATGTGCCACAATGCTGACCCAAGAAGAGCTCTTGATGAAGCCATAGATGTTAGCATCCACCCAGAATTACATTCTGGTCTTCTTAAGTGGCAGGAGCAACGTGGACAAAAGTCCACAGGAAGCAGACTTCATCTACTAGTTGTACCAGAGAGGTGGTTTGTAGAGAGAAATGGTGTGTGTGTGTGTGTGTGTGTATGTATGTATGTGTGTGTATATATGTGCATATGTATGTGCATATGTGTGTGTTTGCATGTGTATGTGTGTGTGTGTGTAGGTCAGAGGTCAGAGGTTGAGGTCACGTGTCCTCTTTGATCACTCCACCTTACTTTTTGAGGCAGAGTCTCTCACTCAAGTACAGAGCTTGCTGACTTGCCCAGTCTAGTTAACAAGTTTGCACTGGGGATGCCATCTTCACCTCCTGCTTACTTACCGGTATTACAGATGGGATCCCAGGACATAAGAAGTGCTTTCCATGTGACACCATTCCCCACGGGCCCCGAGAAACAGGCTTTGACCCAGACCCAGGTCACCAACAGGAGCCCATGTGGGAACACTGCTAACAAGAGACACTTTAAAAGCCGTATTTCCCTAACCAGCCCTGGTCCATTTTGCTGGCAGAGCAATTGAGGAGGGCATCTTGGAGGAGGGGCTGGGTCATGCCTGGCTTCTCACCGCTCCTGTGGTACACGGGCAGTGTGTGCTTATTCACCTGCAGGAGAACCTGACTTCTCACGATGCCAGCTGACAGAGCGTTTGCATTTGTGCCGGCGGCAACACCACTCCCAGGCAGCTGCGCTGTCCTGTCCTTCAAGATCTCGAAATCTGGCAGTGACAGATTTCAGTGGTTATCTTTGGGGATAACCATTCTCTTAGCTGTTATTTTCGAAGCATGGACATTTCATCTAGATTACAGATTGGCTTCGGTGAGTTTTCCTCCATGACCAGTTTATCTGTAATTTTCAAAAATTCTCTGCCTGGCTTCACACCAGCGCTGGCAGATTCCACCCTGACTGCTTCACCCGGTAGTGAATGAATAGGGGTTCCTGAGTAGTTTAAACCAGTCATGACTGGTTGTAAATTCAACACAGTCACTGGGTCAGCCCTTTAACTCCATAGACATCTTCACCCTGCTTTATCAAGCGCACAGAGGGATGAGCTCTTGTGCATTTTGTTAATCTA
This sequence comes from Dicrostonyx torquatus, assembly GCA_028555095.1. Taxonomy (NCBI): domain Eukaryota; kingdom Metazoa; phylum Chordata; class Mammalia; order Rodentia; family Cricetidae; genus Dicrostonyx; species Dicrostonyx torquatus. The sequence goes on along the minus strand of JAQHUG010000039.1, from coordinate 7,980,731 downwards.
GGTCATTAAGTGTTTGCTCATGCACACTGTAGGTCCTCCCCAAACCTTAGTTAGTTTGCTGCCTTTAATGAAATAGGTGCTTCAGTGGACTCTGTCACTTGGTTCTTGCTCAAGTTCACAGCTACTCAAACAGGACATGTCTGACCAGTGAGCAATAACCAGCATGGATTTTTTCATTCTGCAGTTCTTAAATTGCTTCAAATTCTGTTTCCAGGTCAATCACTCAATGTAGTAGTAGCAGTGGGGTCTGTGTGGTTAGGGATCACAGAGAACGAAACAACACAAAATTAAGTTCAGCACAAGAGAGAATGATGTATAAAGGAGCAGAAAGCCCAAGATGTGTGAAGCTGCCATGACATTGCAGAGCCTACTGTAGTCTTTTTTCAAAACATTTTCAATTTATTCATGGAGACGCTCATACATATGTATTTTTTTTATCATAGGCACTTATTACTTCCTATTCCAGCTCCTTCCACCATGTTCCGTGTTCCTCTCCCAACTCTAAGTCCCCTTCCCCACAGCACACTTAGTGCTGCTCATGGGCGTCATCCACTGGAGAATTGTTGACACGCCAGGAACCATTCTCCAGAAAGCCAGCTCTCTCTCCTCCAGCAGTCTTTAACAACTTCTCAGCGAGGGGTGGGGCTTTGTTAGCCTCTCCCCTGCCCACACTGCCATGGTCTTGTGCAGGTCTTATTTAGGCAACTATAGCTACTGTGAACTCATGAGTTGAGCACCGTGTCATGTCTGCACTATTGAGCATGCCTTCTCAGCCTCCAGCTCAACCTCTTCTGCTTCTCAATCTTCTGTTCCCTCTTTCTGAATGTTCCCTGAGATTTAAGGGGACAGGGTATGATATAGATGTCTCATGTGTGGCCAAGCACTCAACAGTCACTTCTGATCTGCACTTTGACCTTGCGTGAGTCTCTATATTAACCGCTGTCTATTGCTGATGAGGGCTGACATAAGTGTGGCACGCCGTGTCCGCCAGCGGAAGAGATGACCACAACAGGATTCTTCTCAGAACGTACTTTATTGGGACACACAGTCTTGAGGATAGGAAAGGCAGAAGGACCCCGATCCCAGGCGCGGCTCGCTTATAAGCAGTGCCAAACAAAGCCCTGAGTTGTCATCACCTGATAGGCTCAGGCCAAAGTGGCGCAATCGTGTGATGACCGGATTGGTCGATTCATACAATGCCCTATACAAGTGCGCGCATGAGCAGAAGTTGTTAGGAGAGAAACGGCAAATGGCGCTTTGGCTCTGAGCCAGCGAGCTCACAACACGGTGGCACCGAGGCGCCTTACAGATAAGTATTTAGGGGTCGGGTTCATTCTATGTCCACTTAAACTAGTAGTAGAAGTTTCTTCTTTAGAGTCTAAGAACTCTCTAGCTTTGGGTTCTTGGCCAGGCTTATAGTACCAGGAAGATTATACTCTAAAATAACAATAAAAGGCACAGGACAGTAGGTACTCAGACTAGTAAGTTAGCCAGTGTATGGAGTATTTTGCATTGTTCATAACAGCATATTCCATGTTTATAGAAAGCCTGTGATGTCATAGGTTTGTTTACATCAGCACTGATACCACCATGAGAGAAATGCATTTCACTACATGGCTCTGACATTATTGGTGATAGGGATTTTTCATCTCCATTGTAATCTTCTGTGACCATCATTAACCAGGACATCACTTTCAATTAATCACTAACTTTAAAATGATAAGTTGCTTAATAGTTGGCTTATAAGGGCTAGAAAGGTGGCTCAGAAGGTAAAGGTGCTTGCTGCCAAGCTTGATGACCTGAGTTCAATCCCTGGGACCCATATGGTGGAAGGGATGGACTATCACAAGTTATCCTTTGACCTATATAAGCCTGCTGGAGGGCTGTGTGATCCCCAACAACAAGTAATAATAAATGTAAAAACTACAAGTAGCTGAGACAGTTTCTGAAAGTTTGATAGTCGCTGCAATGCTCCAGAACACCCCTCCTTGCCTTTTAATAAACTACTGTCCAGTTTAAGTCAGAATTGGATCCCGCTGTGGCAATAATGAGTCACATGGGACACTGAGGATGATGAAGGTGCAGATGGGGTACAGCAGAGGCATCAGCTCCCTGAAACAGGAAACAGGTAGCAGAGGAGGAAGCTGGCATCCTGAATTCAGGTCCTACAGGGCTGGCCTACAAGGCAAGGAGGCATCCAGGATGAGCGATGGTTTTAGAATTGCGAGGGAAGGCAGTCTCGGCACATTTTAAATTCCAGAGTTGCCACTGTAACTGCTTGAGAGCCTAGGAAAGCAGAGAAGACTCCAGAGTGGAGGGGCAGCAGGATCTGATAAAGATGCAGCTCCCACTTACAGATTGTAGGAGGTCCTTCTTTATTTCTGTTGCTTTTATTGGTTAAATAAAGACTCTGTCTGGCCTGTAAGACAGGTCAGCTCTTAGGTGGGCGGAGTAGACAGAACGGAAGTTCTGGGAGAGGAGGAAGTGAGAGAGCCACCATTAAGCCGCCAGGGTCAGACATGCTGAATGATCCCCGGTAAGATCACCACCTTGTGGTGACACATAGACTTTTATAATGGGTTAGTTTTAGATGTGAGAGCTAGCCAAGAAAAGGCTAGTGATAATGGGCCAGGCAGAGTTTAAATGAATACAGTCCTCATGTGGTTATTTCGGGTACAAGCAACCTGTGACTGAGCAGGCCCGAGGCTGGGGGCTGGGAGCCGGGTGCCGGGAAAACGGCCCCACTACTTGGCGGTGGGATGCAGCCACCCCCTTTTACTACAACACAGTGGATACGTTATTGGAAAAAGCTGCCCGAAGAGAGCTTAGCCTTGTTCACTAATGAGCCTCACAGAGAAGGAGATTCTAGAATTCAGGGAAGGAAAAATGTGGATAAGGAGCGCTTGGGAACCCCATGTTTGTTTTCCCTTGTGGTTTTGTTAGATAAATGCAAGGACCTTAATGAGTGGTGTGTGTGTATGTGTGTGCGTGCTTGTGAGCATGTACGTGTGTGTTTGTTGTGTGAAGGCCAGAACAATGTTGGGCATCCTCCTTAGTTGTTCTCCTCTTCCTTTCAGACAACCTGGAGAGCATCAGTTCAGGTAGGCTGCTTGGCCAGCAAGTTCCAGGGATCCTGTTTCCGCCTCCCCAGCACTGGGACTACAAGGGCACACTTCCACATTCAGTTTTTTGTTTGTTTATTTTTTTGCTTTTGTTTTCAAGACAGGGTTTCTCTGTAGCTTTGGAGCCTGTTCTGGAACTAGCTCTTTTAGACCAGGCTGGCCCCAAACTCACAGAAACCCACCTGCCTCTGCTTCCCTAGTGCTGGCATTAAAGGTATGCGCCACCACCACCTGGCTCACACTGGGTTTTTTAATCTGATAAGGGTTCTGAACTCTGTTGTGGCAAACCCTTTAGCAATCGAGCCATCACCATAGCCCTGACTTTCTGATCCCTTGGGACACATCCTCCCTGAGCAGCCGCTTGCTATTGTTATTCCCGCTCCCAGAGAAGGAACCGGAACCACAGAGAGGCTCATAATGTGCCCGAGGTCCAGAGCTTGAAAGTGTGGGATTGTATTCACCATGAATTCTCGTCTGTGATGTAGACACTGCCTGCTCTGCTTTAGAGTTTGCAGGAATGAGGTGGGATAAGTATGCGTACACAGAAGCTCTTCAAAAAAGTCATGGTGTCTCCTAATTAATCCCCCCTGGGGACTGGGGTGCAGATAGGAAAGTGTGTACTGTGCATGTCTAGCGTGCACAAGGCCTTCAGTCTTTGGCGTCTCATCCATCCAGTGTGGCTTGCAGTCCAGAACTTGGGAGGCTGACGCAGGAGGATCCAAAGTTCATGGTCATTCTCAGGCATGTGGGGAATTTGAGGCTCTTTGAGACCTTATCTCCAGGACAGGGATGGAGGGGTGGGAGATAGCCTTCTTTGAAAAATGCTTATTACCCTTGTTTTTAATACTCCTGGCTTTTATTTAATGGAGGATGATTCGATGGCCAGCGGAAACAATGGCACTGAAGAAGTCATTACTCATGTGTCCCAAGGGTGGAGGCTGCTCCATCCAGTCACATGGGGAAGCAGGAGGGTTGGTGACGGTACCAGACAGGAGAAAGCCTGGGCTGTTTTAAGAGGTGCAGAGGGCTGTGTCTTGCCACGGCTAGCTTATACCTGAAATAATTATCCCTGCCTATCTAAGATTTTGCCCTATTAAAAGGCCAAAGCAGTTTCTTTATTAACCAATGAAAGCAACCCAAATACAGAAGGCCCTCCTACACCACTGGGCTACAGTCTTTCCTGTGGTTTTTGAGGGATGGCAAGGCAAGACAAGTAAATGTGCTGAGTTATAACTAGGGGTTTCAACAATGTCAGCGTCTGGGGTCACAGGCACAATCTCAAGATGTCTGGGCTTGGCCTTGGGTGATCTTAGTGAAAGAATAAGATGGACTTTGTATGAGATAGTTAACTCAAGGAGGGGGAGGGACATGGTTGGTCAGTTGGAGAGGTTCGCTCCAGGCAGGGGATTTGTTCTCTTTACAATGATTAGCTCATCCTAGGAGGGGCAATCTCTCCAGGATGAGCAAGGTCCCAAAGCCTCATAATTTTACAAAAGTGTTAACTAAGATACCTTTCTTCTATTTACTCTTTTTCCAAGATGGTATCTGGGCAGAGAGAAATTGAAGTAAAATTTGGGCGGGGGGGGGGGACGAACCAGGCTGTAGATTCATTCACACATGTCTTCTGCACCCTCCCTGGTCTGCCGCTAATGTCTTCTTAGGGCCAGCTCCTGAGAAGACAGTGGGCAGGCTGAGGCTGATGCATTCAGAGGGATGAATGACTCCACTGGGTCTTTGGGGCCACGATGCTAGCACAGGTTAAAGTATCCAACTCAGCCATTGCCTCTGATGAGAAGCCCAACTGCTGTGCCTTCTGTCTCGATCCCAGACTACCTGGACCACGGAAACTCTCTACGCTGAGTCTATCAGGTGAGCCACTAAGCAATGACAAACACAGGATGAGTGGCTTTACCATCCCAGAATATTGTTGGCCTGTAAGTCCTTACTCTACGTGGGTGGGTTTGTTGATGAGCAGTCAGCCTATGGACCCTGGGGTGTGACCTCATGAGAGCAAAGGCCTTGTCTTAGTTTGCAAAAGGCAGGTACTAATGTGGACATTAATTGCGAAAAGGCATTATCTGGAGTCTTTAGAGAGATGAATGTCTAAGACAACGAGTGAATCCATGACCTAAGATCATTCTTAATGGAGCAAGGTATTCATCTGGCCCAACTGAAGTTCTTAAAATCAAAATGAAATTATGGCTAGACCACACTGATGGGTTTCTTGCCAAGTCGCACCTCCAGAAGGGGTTCTGCTGACCTGCAGGATCTCAGTTTGCTAAGGTCATCTGTCTCAGGAGGACACAGAGGAAGGCTGTGACAGCAACATACGAGACCTCAGGACCTTTAGGCTGGCATCCCTGATAGGGAAGAAAATATGTTTATTGTTTCTCAAGTTGTAACTGGTTTTAAAAAAAAATCAAGGGGCTGGACAGATGGCTTAGCAGTTAAGGGTGCTTGCTGCTCCTTCAAGGACTTGGGTTCAGTTCCCAGCATCCCCATTAGGCAGTTCACAACTGCTTTGAACTCTACTTCTAGGCCTCTGCCAGTCCCTGCATATATGTGGTGCATGCATGCACGCACGCGCACACACACACGCATGCATGCGCTTATGCATGCACACATAAATAAATACACAAATCTTAAGAGCAGAATTGAATCAGAAGGGAATGCTTTATTTCTAGTGCAGACTTTGCAAATGACATCTATTTTATTTAAGCTCTTAGCTTCTGTTCCCTGCAGCTTCAACATATCCTCTTCAAACACACATAATCCACTGAGTATCCAGCTCGATGGAGCTGGATGAATAAAGAAGCAAGGAGAAGGGTGTGCCATGTGACCATTCAGAAATCATAAGGTAGGTGGATTTTCAGTCCATTTGAGGTACTAAAAGGAGTGAGATTTGTCAGAGCTTAGGTAACAATACCCTCAAAGCACTCAACCTTGGACAGTTAAGTACTTTGAATTAGAAGAGATGTGAAGCCTCAAAGACAAGGTGAGTCACAGAACCAGAATTTCATTTCCCCAAGGATGTCCACAGAAACAGGAATGTCACTTAACCACTAGAAGCTTCTCTCTACCACAGCCAGTCACAAAGCTGAGAAACGTCACTCTATCTTTTTTCTTTTTCTCTCTCTCAAAGGCTCTCATTCCGGATGGGTCCTTCCCCATACCTAGGAGGATTATAGTGCAGGGGGGCTTAATACAGCAGAATATGCCCCTAGTTACATATCCTCAAGGCTATTCATTTGCTTTAGAATCTAAGGCTAAAAGTAGACCATTTTTCCCGGATCTTTAGATCTTCCTTTCTGGAGTCTTCTGGGTTACATCATTTGTTCTGACTTCTCTTATTAATCTTTTGTTATAGGAATGTTGGTTGTGACCCTTGATGGGTGAGAACAGGAACTGTCCCTTCTGCTCCCGATTACAGAGGGGCTGTCATTGCTGATAGGTTGAGACATGGTTCTGGCAAGGAATAGCTAGGATGGGAGTATGGAGAGGATCACAGGAGGAAGAGATAGAAACCGGGAGGAGAATCATCATGTCCCATCAAATTCCCAAGAAAGAAGCAATGTGACAGGAAGCTTGATGTGGGATTCCCCTCTGTATGCTGTGAATGTGTTTTATTATCATTGGTTAATAAAGAAGCTGCTTCGGCCTATGGAAGGACAGAATAAAGTAAGGTGAGAAATCCTGAAAGAGAGAGAATAGGTGAAGTCAGAGAGACTATGTAGCTGTTGAAGGAGAGAGAAATGCCAGAACCTTACTGGTAAGCCACAACCTCGTGGTGATGCACAGATTAATAGAAATGGGATAATTTAAGATGTAAGAGCTAGCTAGGAATACACCTAAGCTATTGGCCAAACAGTGTTGTGATTAATACAGTTTCTGTGTGATTATTCAGGTCTGGGCAGCTGGGAAATGAATGAACAGGCTCTGTTTAAAGAAGCTGATAGCTAACACGTGTCCCCAGATGGCTACAACCAAGGAGAGGTATATAAGGGTCTCCCAAAGACCCAAGGTGCTGTGTGGAAGGCCAGAGAAACCCCCTTCCCTCTCCAGGGCAGTAGCATCAGGTCAATATGGGTTTCGGGGGGCCCAGGGAGCAAAGCTGGCTCTTGCCCCAGTAAGAAGGTGAACACAGCATTCAGAGAAGACATTGGGCTACAAAGAAGTTTTGCTGTTGATTTGGGGAACAGTAAATCCAACCAAGGACTTGGGGAACCAATTTGGGAATTTGAGAATGATGGAGAATGGGTTAGAAAAGGACATAGGAGCAACCTGAGAGTGAAGAGCAGGAAGAGAAGGAAGTCTGGAGTCTTGGGTTCTTGCAGTAATGATATAAATGAGACAAAGGGTAGTATGGGGTCATGGTTACTTCTACTGGCTGATATATTTTTAAAACCTTTAAATTTTCCCCTTTATATTTTATGCATATGAAAGTTTTAGCTGCAAATATGTCTGTGTACCAAGTGCATGTCTGGTGCCTGAGGAGGCCAGAAGAGGGTGTTGGGTTCCCTGGAACGGGAGTCACAGTGGGCTGTTAGCTTCCCATGTGGGCGGTGGTGGATGAAAATGAAGGCATGACTGCTCCTAGGTGTGGTTGAGGAGAAGGTTTTTACTATGATGGATATGAGGGAGAGAACAGCCGTACACATTTTGAAGAGTCCAGACTGAATACAGCCAGCAGAATAGACCGGGCCATGGTAGGGGGTTGGGGCAGAGCAAGAGAAAAAGAAAAGAGAGAGGGGCAAAGAGAGATCCAAGAGCAGAGGCAAGAGAATGCATGATCAAAATGGTTGAGTTGTATAGGAAAGAGAAGCTGGAGGAAGGGAAGCACAGCTCAGGGGCAGGAGAGGTTTAGGGTAGGTGGGGGTGGTGGAAGGTTGGTGGGGGATGGTGGAGGGTTGGTGGGGGGGTGAAGGGTTGGTGGGGGTGGTGGAGGGTTGGTTGGGGGGTGGAGGGTTGGGTGAGAAGTTTCTGAGAGAAGTAAGACTCTTGTGATGCTAAGACAGCCTGGCGCAGCTTTGATTAGTAGGCACCTTAGTGAGCCCTTTGTCCCAGGTTTCTTTGGGACCTGACAGCTGGGAAGAGAACCCAGGACCTCTGGAAGAGCAACCATCTACCCCTGGTTGATATTTAAGAAAAGGAAGATTTTTTTTAAAATCATACAGCTGTACTGACTCAGCCAATTAAGTAGTAATCTACTATTACGAGCAAAGGCAACAGTTCTGAAGGTTTTGAAAATATAAAGTAATAATCTTCATGGCTAAGAAAATAAGTCAAGCAATTTCAAAGAGTATAAATTAGAAAACAAAGATCTCTTCCCTTCCATTCTCACTCCCAAGAGGTAACTGCTGGAAACAATTTCTTGAACACCCTTGCAGCAATTTTTCATGCGTGTGAGACTGGCAGAGAAGAGTCTCCCTCTCTGACTTGCCAGGCAGGTGCTAAAAACTGTTCAGGTAGTGATAATGCTGATAACCAGCGCTTTTTTTTTTTTTTTTAATCAAGACGGGGTTTCTCTATGTAACAGTCCTGGCTGTCCTAGAGCTTGCTCTGTAAACAAAACTGGCCTTGAACTCGAAGATTCCCCCCTGCCTCTGCCTTCTGAGTGCTGGGATTAAAAGTGTGTGCCACCATCACCCAGCTGATAATTCGTTTTTATTGTAAGCATGACTTCCGATATTTATTTAGGATAAAGACTTGGAGGATGGGGCAGTTTGACATTCTAGTTGATATGTTAGATCCCACCCCCTTCACTCGATGCCTTGGCTGCCTTGAGCAGAGAATTGTCAGTCAAATAGCCAACCAAACCATCCTTAGGTCAGCGCTGGCTGTTCGGAATGATCCACAGATGCCCTGAGGAAGCTACATGACAATCACAGCTGCTTGTTCTAGATCTGAAGGTGTATCCCCAGCCACGACTGGTTCAAACAGTTGGCACCAGACTTAGCCATCACAGTACTCAGTGAACCGATCCTATGTGACGTCACCACTGCAGAGAAGTGGCTGTGACTGGTGCAGGAGCCATGATGCTGTTACTGGTGCAAACAAAAGCCTTCATAAACAGTTGGCTGTGATTGGTACAAACACCTCCTTTCTGGCTACCTAAGCAGGCCATTCATCTCACCTGCTAAGCCAACTGGGAGCCACTGTCCCGTTCTACCTCCCCAGGTGTTCTAATATTAAACCCAGTAAAAGACTTTTCTGGAATGGCTTTTTCTTGTCCGAGGTCAAAGCAGGAAAAGGAAGCAGAAGAGACACCAGATGAAGTGATGGTCAAGATCATAGAGCAGCCGCGAACAGCATTGCCAGCGTGCCCAGCTGTGGAAGCGGCAGGGTGGCTGGCAGCTTTGATGGCCGCGGCAGAGGCAGAGCCACAGAGACAGCATTCCAGCCACAGCAGTGGGGCTGCTGTGGGAGCCGAGTGACCCCGAGGAGCCGCAGAGGTGGAGCTGGACAGTCCACAACATTTACACCTGCGGAAGAGGTGGGGCATCTGGAGCAGCAGCTGCGAGCAAGAGAAGCAGCAGTAGCCCAAAACGGGGAGGGGGCCGTGGAGGTTGGTTCCTGAGCCATGGCATCTACAGCAGTCACAACATAGTATATAGCACAGCCGACAGGGCAAGAGGAACAGCGGAAGCAGAGAAAACGAGAGCGAGAGAGGCAGAGAGCTGAGGCAGATGTACAGAGGCTACAAAGAGAGAAGAGAAACTGCCCTGGTCACTGGAGAATCCAGAGAGCTGGAACTTGAAGGTCTCAGACTCTGCAGACCCGGAAGCTGTCACATTGGCCGTTGTCATAGGCTTGCAGCAATAGACGGGAACTAGGAGAGACGGTCCTTGCCGACCCACGATTTCTGTCTGGGTAGAGGTAAAGGACTTCAGCCAGCTGACAGTAACATACATACAGGCAAGAACCACACAGTGCTTTAAATGAAATAGATGAGACCGTTTTATACATAACAGTTTTGTTTTATCCTTTAACAACATGCTTAGTGTACATTGCACACATATGTAAGCCATCTGATTCTTGTGCACAGAGTTTTTAGTGTACACAGTACATCAATCCCCTGTTGCTGGACATGCATCTCTTCTTTTTGCCTTACAAACCATGTTCAGAGAACATCCTGAAGTCTAAGTTTTGGTTTACTTCCCTTTTATTTGGTCACACTTGCTCATTAGTTCTATTAGTATTGTTAAATAGTAAGACTTCATTATCACAGAGCGAAGGCGAATCATGCAGACGTTTCTGGGACTGAATCTATGTTGTGTAGCCCAAGCACTGTGAATCATTGGCTTTACAAGAAAAGTCTCATCTTCTTGCTCTTCAAAGTAGATGTCCAGCCTGTGTCTTGCCCCACAACTGCTCCCCAAATTTCATGGCCTTGGCTTGTCATCATTTGGAAATTCT
>JAQHUG010000039.1:7948769-7962819 GCA_028555095.1 Dicrostonyx torquatus | reverse complement strand
GCATTTTATTTTATTATTATCCCTTAGAAGCCTGTTTGTTCTCTAATGAGAGACAGGAAGGGGGTAGATCTGGATGGAAGGGCAGTGTCGGGGCAGGGGGAGTTGAGAGAGGGGAAGTAGTAATTAGGATATATTATGTGAAAAAAACTGTTTTTAATAAATTTTAAAACAGAATTAAAAGGAAAAATCTGCTCATACACAGAAACTTCACATTGTAGCTGTGACTGTCAATCACCCCTCCCTCTGTCCTCCCCTTCCTGTTATATCAGCATACACTTGCACATTCTCAGATGGATCAGCACCTTGACTTAGTGCTGGCTAATCACTGACATACACATTTATTTGTTTTCAGTGTGGAACTTCTGTTTGTCTTGGATTCAGGCCACACAGTCTTTCTGTGCCTTGAGTGCTTCGCAGGCTCAGCCCTCAAGTCTGGCAGCACTGCCCCAGGAAAAAGACCCTCTTTAATGCCATTTCCAGTTTTCCTTCTTGGAGTAGGCTGCTGCCACTCACAGGACCCATTAGCTCTGTAGCCAATGCACAGACTTCATCAGTGGTTCATGAGAGAGAGAATATCTTTAAACTAGTCTTTAAAAAAAAAACATGTGATAGAGTGCTGTGGCTAATTTTGCCTATAGCTGAATCTCTTCCATCTGTCTTGGCTCCGAGACTTGGACCTTCTGAGATTCAGGCCTTTAGTCAGAGCTTCCCTTAGGTAGAGCAAAGCGGTAATCCATCCCTGGCTCCTGGGGATTCTCCTATTGCTGTGTGGGTTGCACACTCTGGCTCAGAGTGACTTGGGAAAGAGGAGATGAAACCAACACCAGTCCAGGATGGATACTTAGACTCCAGACCCCGCCTAGGGAGTTCCCACATCATTGGTTACAGCCTTTCTGCTCTGCTTGCTACCTTCTTGTTGTCACGGTAACACTGACTGACAAGTCGGTGCCCTCCCCTGTCTTCCAAGAAGCCATCATTTCCTCTCTTCACATTCAGCATGACCTCAGTGTGGATCTGCTCCCAACACTCTCCAACTCGGTCTCTGTCTAAATCTCAGGGGCTCACCCCCTTGGGCATTGACAAAGAAACTCTCTGGTGTAGGAGGTCCTTCTGTATTTCTGTTGCTTTCATTGGTTGAATAAAGAAACTGCCTCAGCCTTTTGATAGGGCAGCCCTTAGGTGGGTGGAGTAGTCAGAATGGAAGACTGTGGAGAAGGGAAGTGTGGCAGATGCCATGTTTCTCCAGCCTGAGATGGACGTAGGTTAGGATCATTCCTGGTAAGCCACCACCCCGTGGTGATACACAGATTACTAGATATGGATTAAAATAATATGTGAGAGTTAGCCAAGAAGAGGCTAGAGCTTATGGCCAGGCAGTGATTTAATTAATACAATTTCCGTGTGGTTATTTCAGGTGTAAGCTAACCCGGCGGCCAGGAGCCTGGTGGGATGGAACAAGGGACCCAGCCTGCGCTCATTGCAACAACTCTCCCTTCCTCATCCTCAGGGATGAAGCTCCTGTCCTTCACCCTTTCTCTGTACCCGACCTCACCATTTTCCTGCTATGTACACACCCTTAACCATGTTCTCTTCAGGTGCCCCCCAACCCTCTACTGTTCCTTGGCCAACTCGTGTAGCTCTATGCTCCCCACTCTGCCATGCTTCCCTGACTGTACCTTGCCACTGGTTGGTCTCTCCACAGGGCTGTCTTTCTCAGGGTTGTGTAATGTCTCAGGCTCTTTGGTGCCATATTCAATACATTCTGGTTTTTAAAATTTATTTTTCTCCTTTCCTTTTACATTCAAGTTTCCAGTGACCCCTGGCACAACATTCTGCAATATACCTGCACGCTGCTAATCCCCACCAAGGCTGCTTCTCGGGATAGCATCTCTAGTTCCATGACAGCCACTGACCTGCCAAAAAACTATTCACTGAGGGAATAATTATTTCTTGTCATTCTAAACCATTATTTGTTGATCCAGTTTGCTCTGGTGTTTTTTTCCCCTTGATTTCATCAGGGTCCAAATATTTTTTTAATTTTAATTTTAAAACACTTTCAGACTTTCAAAATAAATGGCTGAACTTCTATACCCTTATCAGTCCCCAAAAGTCAACACCTCATAACTATAGTACAAAGGCCTAAACCTTTGTACTATATTTGGTGATAATTCCTGCAGATTTTGTGAACTGTCTCATCAATGCCATCTTCTGAACCAGGATCCAGATCTGGGCTCACAGGTTATATCAAGTGTCATGTCTACTTCTTAGTCTCTCTAACCTAGGCAGTTCCTTCTTCCTTTCTCTTTTAAGATACAGAAGTTTTGAAGAATATTGTTTTTCAATTTTGTAGGACATTTCTCAGATTTGTTTTGTGTAACATCTCCTCATGGTCATACGTAGGTTTTTATATATCTGCCAAGAAAATTCTTTGTGGGTACCACGCATGATAGCACATGCCTATAATCTTAGCATCTGGGATGTAAAAGACAGAAGATCAGAGTGCAAGGTCAATCCTGAGGCATCTAGGAAGACCTTTGTCAAAAATCAAAACAACCAACTAAACAAGCAATACACTCAAAGACTGAAGATGTGGCTCAGTGACAGAGTACTTGTCCCATAGCACAAGGCTGGGGGTGCTATTCTTGCTACACAGAACAGATGACAACAGAAGCAACTCCCATCACACTGCCTCAGAGGCCACGAGCTGTCTCCGTGTGCATTGCTGATAATGTGGCTGTGGACCATTTGACCAAGGTGGCGCCAACAGAGTTTGCCACTCTACAGCTGTGCTTTTCTCTGCACGATCAATGGGACCCTTGTGGGAGTCTATGCAGCGCTCCTGGTTCTCATCACACTCCTGTGTGTTGGTTTTTAGTGTCTTTTGGTTATTGGGGGCTCCAATGATTATTGTTGTAGTGGATTTCTGTTTCCCAGAATTTAAATGGGGCTGGAAAAGTAATTTACCCATGGTTTATCATGCAGTACCCAGCCCTAGGATGGTCACAACGCTTCCTGCAAATGAATCTCAGGCATTTCAGGTAGACTCTGGGACACAGGGTTCTTTGATATGAATTGCTCCCTTTCCCTTCTCTCCCCTGCCCACCCCCAATCTCCTATTTGTGGAAACAAAGAGGCTCTCCTGACGGGATGGCGATGTTCCTGATGAGACACCAAGAAGGGCTAGCACAAGTAAATTGATCATGACTTAATTATTAATTCATGCCCCTAAAGTACATACTGTGGAGATTAGTGCTCAAAGCCAAAAGATCCTTGGCTCACATTTTCAGAACGACTGTCTTAAAGGACAATTGCCCAAGCTAAGATCATCCAGGTAGAACAAAATAGATCAAGACCTAATGTCTTTAGGGAAAACATGTCTCAATCCATTTGGAGCTACGTCATAGAACTGGTGACCTTGGGAATCTTTTCTAAAACCCTCGGGTGGTGTTGTTGAATTTGGGGGGAGGGGCTGGAGGATGCAATGTCTAAAGTGCAGTGACTCTGGGCACTTGACAGAATGCCTGCTAGATTCTGTTAATTCCTTGAGTGTGGATGTTTATTGACTGGAATTAAGTTCAGGTTTAAGCTCATAAGCAGTGTGAGTTACAATAATCTTTCTTTGACAATGTATGCCGCAGCTAGATCTTGTGGTGATGGAGTTGGGGTGAACTCTCTGGCTAGGGAGGCCAAGACGATGCAGATCCAGACAGACGATCGGGGTCCCTGCTCATATGGAGACTCATTCGGTGGGTGGATCCTCTACTTTACAGTCATGGCTGGGAAGAAGAAGGAAGAAGAGACTGCCTCTGTTCTTGAACACGGGCCAGCAGGCTGCCCAGAGGGCAGAGGGCCTCAATGAAGTCAGGGAGGAGCCGAGGTTGACTAGCACTGATTTCAATGGACCTGGCGAGCGTAACTCTATACAAGTGTGAGCCAGAGCACACATGGGGTAGGATTTTCCTAGTGATTTAGGATGATTCTGCTCAGGACCTCAACAGCCTGACCTGTCTACAGACCTGGAAGCACCTTGCCGCAGTACGATTCAGAAGGACACTTAGAACTGGGTGTACAGTCGTGTACTTACAATCTCACACTAGGGAAGCTTGAGACAGAAGAATTGAGAGTTCCAAGTCTAACTCACTCCACAGTGAGTTTTAGATTGCCTGGTCTAGATAATAAAACCTTTTCTTCCTCCTTCTTCCATCCTATAAAGACACATAATAGGCCTGGAAATCCAGAATAGAGGGTGTGGAGTGACCAAACCCCTGTCAGGACCATCCTTAATTTGGCTTCCGATGTAGGGACCATTATACAATTCCTCCTCTTCTAGAATACACTGAGTCACACTGGAAGAGAAGACAGGGCAAAATGACCCTACAATAAAATATCATTCCCATATTAAACAAATCATGCTATTGTTCAACAGACATTTACTGAGTGCCCAGGCCCTGTGCTGGGTCCAAGAACAACGAACAAGACAGATGAGATCTCACGATTGGGCGATCAAATTGCTAGGGGAGGGAGAAATGAGAGAAAAAATAAACGAGCTAGTATATTATATAGTATAGCTATATATTATAGATAATAAGCAGATGAGAGGGAAGGGGAGAGAAACCGTTTGGAGTTAGGGATGGCTCTGGGGTTATGCAAGATCTCCCTGATCTCATTACCTGAATAAATCTGGCGATGTGCAGACCCGCGGCAGTGGGAGCTCCCGGCATTGGGGCATTCTCAGGCACAGGCCCTGTGATGAAAAGCAGAGGAAAGGTTAATGGGCAGAGATCAGAGAGCAGGGGGTGGAAGCTGAAGGCAAGGCAGCGAACACAGGCAAGACGAAAGTGACAGTCAGAGGCTGCATCATGGAGACTCTTGGTTCCAGCAAAGAGCTACAATCCTCCGAAAGAAAGCTTGGAGGTCATCTGGTACAGTTTTTAATTTTTCTTTCTTTCCTAGAGACCTTGGTTTTATGCAAAACCCAAGGAAATGAGAGAGGAATATTCCCTGCCCTGCATCCCCACTTCTACCCAGTCTGCCTCTGCGTATCAGTTCAGCACATTCAAGGTCAGTTTCAGAGAGCCTCTGGGTGGTTTCACAGCTGTGGAATGTTAAAGACAGCTAGAAAGTCGATCACGCCTCTGTCAGAAGGTAGAAGCTGTTCCCCTTGCGCTCGCTTCTAGGTTGACCCTGTGACCAATGTAGGATCGACAAAGAATCAAGCAAAGGATGTGACAAAATCAAGATGGACAGCTTCCAATTCCTCCTCAAGTGGGCTCCTGCAGCCTCAGCTGCTACCTAAGATGGTCTTACCCTGTTGGAGACCACACGGGGGGTGGGGGTGGGGAAGAAAACGAGGAAGAAACCGACAGGAAGCCCTGAGGTACCGACAGATGGACAGAGCCAAGCTGTACCACTAACTCCAGCCACCATAGTCGCCATTCTGGCAACGGAGAACCGTGCTGGGCACTCTGTCTCCTGCTCACATTGTACTGAGCAGAAACACCGATCCTGGGTATCTTATTGTGGACGTTGGTATGGTGTCCACACGAAATGGTGGCTGTTTTTACCCACTCTGTGGGTATTTTTACACGCAGCTAGAGATCACTGGAGAAAAACTTGCAACGAAGAATTGGGATATCACTTCTCTGAGCAAAACCAGTGGTTGAATCAAGAAATCAAACAGCTCGTCTTGGGCAGTTGAGAGGGGTAGTGGGTAGAGACAGGTTATCAGACTTCAAAGAGAGGACTGTCCCAAGCTGGAATCACAGTTTTACCTAGGTTCTGAACTTCTTGGTTTTGGACAATAATCCATTCTTTAGAGGCTGCAGGCCAAACACTAACATGAAGATCTTGGTAATAAGAGTTTAATAAACACCACTATTAGGTGGTCGTCAGTGCCTTCCCGAGGATGCTCTCAGCAGGGAACTTGGTGAGGCAACCACTCCAAGAGGCAATCTCCTGGCACTGCTGGAGTCTTCGGAGAACAGGCTGGGTGTGGAGGTAGAGCAAGGGCTCGGTGACTGAGTGAGCTTGCTGCCTTTCAGAGGACTAGAGCTCGGTTCCCAGTCACAACCACCTGCAGCTCCAGCCCTGGGGGATCGGATGCTCTCTTCAGACACACACAGGTCATATAATCACACAGACGGACACACATACACTAAAATTAAAATAATGAATAAATAAAACAGGTTGGGTGGTAGCAGGTGTGGGCCTGTCATACAAACGTACTGATGAGTTTCCTTGTGAGTTAGTGTGCTATCTTCACACAATACGTCATTCTGTTACGTTTGTATTGAGGACCCTTTCCTTTAATTTTTAGCTGCTGGTCAAAACCAAGGCATGCGTTACTACAGCATAGCTCCTCTCTGCTGTTGCTCATCTATCCGCTTCATTTGTGTGTGCGCTTGGTTTTGCCTTTTGTTTTCCACCTTACAGACAGAATAGAACTGCAGGCTAAGAGTACCCGGCAAACATTAGCATATGAGTCACTGTTGACATCATTTCGTTTTTGTTACATTCTTTAAAAAGCCCGTTGCTTGTTTCCTTTTGAACATGATATAAACATTTTCTTGAAAATAAAGAAAAGGAGTCAGTCTTAAAAATTATATTAGGTAAGAAATTATGCAAGCGTTATATGATGCTACAAGGTTAGGATGAAGTCCCAGGTGACTGATACAAAATGCCACTTCATTGAGTATCCCCCAAGCTTTGTCTATGGGCCTCACTTTTAGTTTTCACAGTCGGGGAAAAAAAAGCTGATAGAGTCCCTGAGTGCCTCTACTCTCCCTCTGAGTACACCACAGTGCATCCTGAACTCAATGGAGGCAGTGTGGGAGCCAGCAGGGGCCAACAGTGTTGTCTCTAAGCCCGTAATGTGCAGTTAGTTGGTAGGTCACTCAACAGCGCTGGCCAGTGAGCTGGGACTCCTGCCCCAGAGGTCGGCACTCGCAGTCCTGTTAGCTCAGCTCTCTGACCTTCCCTGTCTACAGTTCTTGCCTCCTTAATGCGCTCAGCACTTTCAGCTGTTCTGTGATAGTCTCTGAGGGCGCGGGGAGGAGAGCCTTGCTGAAAATGTGCATCTTCTGCAGAAAAGGGCCACAGAACACTTAGAGAGGAAAAGGGCAAAAGATCAAAGCGTTTTTGGAACAGAAGAGGGAAGAGGGGGCTATAAAATTTGAATGAAGAGCCTGGAAAAAAGGAGCAGGAGAAGGTAGACGAGGCTTTGTTTGTAATTAGGAGCTAAGAGGAGAGAAAGGAGGAGGATGGGAGCCGTCTCAATGGAGGGGCTGTTTAAAAGCTTCAGATGCTGAAACGTCCTGTGAAAGCATCCCAGACTACCCACGCTGTTGATCTCAGGTACTGAATGAGCCTAAAACATTTTCCTCTGGCACACGGCAGGCACCTTGGTGGCTCCTTTATCCTCCCAGGTGTCATCTCTGTGAAGTCTTCTGAACTCGGAATCTAAAACAGAACTCTCCTTGCTCCAGCATTCTGATCTCACCCTGGGCTTCTTTATTACTTGTCAACAGTTGGTTTTATTTGGTCATAACTGGCTGACATTTCCCATGAGGTGGTAGCTTTGTAAAGGCAGGCAGGCAGGCAGGCAGGCACCTTTTCTGTCTTTGTTTCCTCATCCAGAGAGGCGTCAGCAAATAAATGTTTGGAGAACTAATCTCACTAGTCAGTGTTTCAAGGCTTCCTATATGTCTAAGACAATACAAGGAGTGAAAGATGAACCAAACAGGAATTTTCCCTAAATATATATATATATGTATATATATATATGATGTGTATATATATGTGTGTGTGTGTGTGTGTATCATGACTAGTTCCAGAGGCTCACTGTGTGCTAGACATTTTACATACACTGTGCCATATTTGATAGTTAGAGGTAATGTGCAGTATAAATCCACGAAGAGGCAGGTGTGGCCTACCCCCCATCCCGCTGCAGGAGCAGCATTGTCTTTTCATCCTTCCGTGCACACAGCAAGAAAACGATCTTTGCTATTCAAACATCTTTGTGGGGGGACTGAGAACCTGGGTCTAGGTGGGAGTGTGAGGGGATCTAGCCTCCTTTCAGGCTGCTGTCTTGACTTTAGCGGGCACCAGGTTCAAGGTTCAGCTAACTGGAAATGCGAGAGAAGGGAGAAGGGCAAGGCGGGGGAGAGCTGCACAGGCAAGCATCTTTAGGGATGTTTACAGGGAACAGGGAGAGAGTTCCATGGAGCAGTCTCCCCTGGGTAACCCTGTCCTAAGAGTGTCTGCCCTATGGGATGGCACACCTCTCAAGGCCGAGACACCTTGCAAGGCTAAATAGTTCTACACGTGTTTTCCTCTTAGATGAGCGGTTATGGCGGTGACAGAGCACACTGCTGTCCGTTCGTTCCTTCTGTTCGCCAGCCCTCTGTGCTGTCAGATGTCGGAGTCACATTTTTCAGGTTCACAGTTACCAGATGGAGGCCATCCTCCTGTCTCGGCTGGGCAGCTACAGCAGACTTCCCTTGGGCTAGCCACCGAGAGCTCAGGCTTACCTGGCACAGCAGCTCAAAATCATCGCAGATAGGGTGTTTTCCTAACGCTTGCTTCTCTGCTGGCTGAATCGGTTCTGAGTGCTCCGAATGCCGCCATCCATCAGTATTTACAGTGCCTCCCTTAATGCTCGTGGGTGAGGCTGATGGCACGGCTTTATCCTAGACTCCCTTTTGAGAAAGTTAATGATGACGGAATTAAATCTGGGCTCATGTCTGCACACTGACCAGTGGCTTTTCCGAGACAAACCTATGAATTATAAATATGCCGGTAAGCAGGTAGTTTTGTATTTATCCTGCTCGGTGGGTCTTATTTTCTGATCTTATACTAGGAGTTTGAGACTTAGGATGGTCAAGGAACCTGCCACAGTCTTGTGGGTACTCAGCAGTGGCCATCTGAATCCAGGGAGCTCTGACCCCAGATCTCATGGCTCGACTCAATGTTGCTTCTGTTAGATTCACTGTGGGAGCTAATTCACAGGAAGATCTGGATATTTACTTAAAGAAGAGCAGAGAGCAGATGAGTTAGTCAGGGTAGGGTAGTTTAAAGGCAATATTAAAAATCTCCAGGGTGAATAAATCAGACAGGAAATATTACAGGCATCAGACTTTGGCGGTTTGGGGGTTATTGGATGCAACTTTCAAAAGCTTAGTGAGTCGAGGGAGGTCAAGAAAGACAGACACAGCATAGGAACAAAAGGAGGTAAGAATGAAATACAAGGTGGTCAGGGAACCAGCCTGAGGCATCCGGAGACAGAGAAAGAACCAGAGAGACAACCCAAGGGCTTTGTTTGGAAATAAGCAATGTGGATCTGTGGGGTGGGAGAAGAGCGCGTTGGGAGTTTGGACTCCAAGCAGGTCAGAGCCACGGAGCGGAGCCTGCTGTCCAGGGAGGGAGACAGTCGGAAGAAGATCCGGGCTGTGCTGTTTTGTCTTCAGTGAGACTCACAGGGACATGACTCCAGAGACTACAGAACGCTGCTTTGCAGACACGCCACAAGCGTGGCTGGCACCGTGATAGATCTGCCCTTCCTATGCAGGCCACACTTGCTTCTCTGCTTCTCCCCACACTGGCTTGGAAGCGTATTCATGTGCTGCATAAATCCTGTGGCCCGGGAAGAAGCAGAACTGTCATCTCCCAAGCTTCACTTACCTCCTCTGTATAAGGACCTCGCTGGTCCAGGCATTTTCTAACGGTCCCATTGTGGGCCATGGCAACGGAGAGCTCCTACTTGTCAGCCACGTCCTATTTCTCTTTAAAACTCTGATCTGTCCCCCTTCCTCTCCCCACCTTAAAAGCTATTCCGGGCTGTGTGATTAGCTTCTGTTTCGAGGTCTTGGTGAACGGAAGGGAGCAGAAAGCATCTGGCTGATTTTTATGAAGCCTGACACATTCTTGACGCTTCAAGTCTCTCAGTACCGTTCTCTGCAGAGCAGCGTGAGGCCCAGACTTGAAGGCAACTGGCAGAGGTAGCCGTTCACACACTGCCTC
This sequence comes from Dicrostonyx torquatus, assembly GCA_028555095.1. Lineage (NCBI taxonomy): Eukaryota > Metazoa > Chordata > Mammalia > Rodentia > Cricetidae > Dicrostonyx > Dicrostonyx torquatus. The sequence goes on along the minus strand of JAQHUG010000039.1, from coordinate 7,952,802 downwards.
TCTGAGTATGAGCCGATGTGCCTGCTGTCAAAGGAGACGCTGCCTTGGGAGGGAGAGCATGTGCATAGCCAGCTCGGTCCTTGAAGATAGAGGATAAACCATGGAGCTTCATGGTTTGCCAGCTATTTAAAATTCTCCATAATAAAATCCTAAAAACCAGCACACACGCATGTGTTCTGAAAGCCAGCTTGTAGAGGACCCAGGGTGATGGCTGAGCGCTCAAATACAAGCATCCGCAAGACCACCTGGCAACACAGGGAAACAGCAAAGTTGATGAAACAACTGATTGCATATGGCATGGTCCCTTTAAGGACCCTGGCCGACGATCATTCACTGACAAGAATATTTCCTGAAGGCGTGTCTGACTAACGTTGCGGCTCAGCATTGTAATCGACAAAAATTATACTGAAGAATCATGAAGTTGAGCTACGACATTTTTTTCATTGTAGAAAAAAAATTCATATGATGGTCTGTAGTGGGTCACATTTGTAGCTGTTCCCAGTCATAGGCAGCCTGGGTGGCATATCCACCAGCATGAGCTGTCGTCTTCCTGCCTGTGTCTTCATTCCTTTGGGGGTTTATTGGCTTTCGTTTGCAAGTTCTCTTTCTCCCACGGTAGTTGTTCCATTCATCAGGGACCACGGAGAAATGATAACAGAGGTCCCTCTGAAGCAGGACTTCCCAAGTTTTTGGCACAGAATCCAATGTGAGTGTCTGTGTGTGTGTGTGTGCGTGTATTTTTTTTATCATATATAATCAGAAATGAGATAGGAAGTATGTTCCTCCAATAACATTTTTTGCTAAATGGAAGCATTCTGGTATTTCCTGTTTTGCCCGAGTCTGTCCATTTTAGTTCAATATTAGAAAAGGCTATTTCACTGTCCTAATGTGATCTCAAGATCACTGTGGATTACAGCCTGCTTGCTGTTTAAAAACCCAAACCGGTTGAGGCAGGGTGGGGGTATATACTGGGCAGGAAACTTAACACTCAAAACATCTGGTGTGGGGGGTGAAGTCTCCTGCAGCTGGAACCCATTTGTCACTAGCGGTGGAAAAATCTTCCTTTAAAGGAGCACAGGGTCAACTCAGTAGCCCCAGCCAAGGACTGATGGAGGGACTGCATTTTCCCAGATGTGCTAATGGATGATCAATAGGAGAGATCACAAGACCAACAGGATGAGGATCCAGTTGAACTGGGCTGTTACATGTGAGTTTCAGGACAGGACAATAAAGCGATAGTGATTGGTTGTTGCTCAGAGGTGGGACTTGTGGCAATGTGGTAAGGCAGTGAGTATCTGAATCTGGACCTCATGGGCCGTGTGATTTCAGTCATAGCAAGTATTTCATCTTTGCTCACTAAAATATAAGAACAGCATTTCTGTGATAATGAGATAGTGTCTGCATCTTTTTCTCTTATTACATTTAATTGCCGGTGTCGGGATGGGGGTACACTTTGCCGTGGGTGTGCATGTTGAGGTCAGAGGACAGTTTGAGGGAGCCAGTCCTCTCCACCAAGAGGAATGCAGGTCATCAGACTGAGCTGCAGCTGCCTTTTGCCTGTTGACCCATCTTGCTGGCTTAAAGGAGACAATTTTAGCATCTATTCCAAAACTCAGCAAAGAAGCAGACCTTTAATGATCGTTTGCGTCTTCTGGCACAGAGGCCTGGTGAAGTTTTCTTCAGTGGCTGCTCAGTCCAGTGATAAATTACCTGCAGGATAAATCTGTCACCTCTACTTTGCCCAGAGCCTTACTGGAAAGGGGACAACTAGGACAAAATCCAACAGACAGGCACGATGTGCAGAGAGACTTCCAGACTAAGGGCCATCACTTGCCAGGTTGAGGTCTCTACTTGCCAGGTTGAGGTCTCTAGTTCTTCCGTCACAGGGTGAAAAGGTGAAATAAAACCATCCTCAAAATTCTCAGCTTGTCATTTTCGTAGACATTTAGTGTCCTGGACACCCTCAGACTCAGTGGCTCCCAGACATTCTAGCGCTGTCCCATAGCTCAGCATGTCCTTCCTAGTCTGACCACTGACCAGCTTCCCAGACATCTAATCCTCCCCCCACACTGCCCCGCCCCACACTGGCCTCTCCTGCATCTCCTTTCCTCTTGCCAAAGGGACTGCTGGTCCAATTGCTTGATTCCCACTCAGTCTCCACTTTGCCATCCGAGAGGTGGCCACATAGACCAAAGTGCCGCAGGTACCACTGTGTAAAACCTCCGGTGAGTTCCCTGTGATCTCCGTGTCCCTCTGAAGAGCACAAATTCCCATCCCGTCTGTTCCCGAGGCTCATCTTGACCTTGCCAGGACCTTTGCACCTTCTGCTTTGTCCATGTGTCCCACTTAACTACCGATTTGGGACCGCAGGAACAGTGTCTCGTGCTACTAGGAGGCTCAGTGCCCGGCCCCTGGCTTACAGAAGTGAAAGAGCAGATCCTGGGCTCCCATCAAACAACACCTTGTTATTTTTCTGTCTAGAGATAAAATCAAGTGTATTCCAGTCCCACCATTTAGGTGCTAGGATGGCTCTAAGATATTCTGTGGGCTTTGAAGAGCAGATAAAATTTAGGAATCATCCCCATACTCCCCTCCCCCATGACACCCTAAGTGGTACTGGTATCTGTCCCCTATTTCTCAGTCAAGATCAGTTGTATTAGCTAAATTTTCCCCCACTCACCATGGAGATTGTCATGCATCCTGGTTGTACTTCCATTTATTGGGTTAAGTATGTATTTTTAAAGTGTTTTGCGCTTGATTAGGGATGTCTGTATAGGAAGTGCTCTTGAACCAAAGTTATGGGTAGTCAAAAGGGACATAATTGAATAATGGTCCATAATTAAGGCGAAACCACTTCAGTTAAATAATTCGCTTTGAAGCCGTTTTGCTAGCGGAATTAATAGGTTTGCTTTCACTTTCTCTCTGTCAGTGGTATTACTTAACAAAACACCTGTGACGCAGTGACAGTGGAAACTCTAAGAATGGCAATGTAGGGTTCCACTCCAGCAAGCCCGTCCCGAACATCTTCTCAGGAAGCACTGGAAAGGGCATCAAAGAGTAAGGCGTGCGGATGATTTATTCATAAGGGCGAATAAGCTTTCCCATCAGCATGCTCCCGACAGAATGTGGCCAGTCTCCCCAAACACAGCAGGACACAAACCTCTCGCTCGCAGGGTTTTCTAAAGTGGTGGCTGCCTCAACATGACTGATTTAGGGGTGCTCCAGAGTCATTTGGGGTGTCAGATGAGAATAACCAGCTCAAGAGTTAGAGTGGACAGGAGATCAATAGGTTATCCGTTAGACATATGCTTGGAAGCAAGAAACAGAAAACCTCTTACGCTGCCTTCAGCCAGACTTCTTCCACATGTTTGGCATTAGGGCTTTCTTTTTCTTTTTTCCCCATTGGTTCACGACATTCAAGACATCACCCGGGCCTGCAGGCATTTCTCCTCCAACTCTTCCGTCCTTATTAAATTGTTTCATCTTTGGGATCCTTGCCCTGTCAACTGTGTATCGGCATGGCAGATGACAGAAAGCGGGGAGGAAGTGGGAGGAAGCAGGTGAGCCATAGTGCCTGGGACAGGTGGGCAGGACAGTGGGAGGTGGGACTGTCACATTTTGCTGAGATCTGGTCCTATCAGGACAAACCTCCCCCCTTTACTTTCTCTCTTTAAAAAATGAAAGGACACTCCCTCCAACAACAAAAGTATCATTTTGTGCAGGGAGCTGCTTTTAATAGATGCCATTACAAGATGGCGCCGGCTTCCTCCCTATTGCGGTTTGGCCACGAGTAAACAACTCCAAATAAGGCTATAGCCTTGAGATACCAACTGCGCATGCGCTGATTATATAAGACCATCAGCCTATCCCGAATGGCCTGATGGTCACAAGAGATCGGCAGCCAATCAGAGGGCTACCCGTGTCCCTATTCCCTATATAAGCTGCAGCATTGGGTGGGTCGGGGCCCCTCGCTTCAGCTCTCCCCTCAACCAAGAAGCTCTCCAATAAAGTGTGGTACGCGAAGGATCCTCGT
>JAQHUG010000039.1:7868385-7878712 GCA_028555095.1 Dicrostonyx torquatus | reverse complement strand
TGTGAGTTCGAGACCAGCCTGGTCTACAAGAGCTAGTTCCAGGACAGGCTCCAAAGCTACAGAGAAACCCTGTCTCGAAAAACAAACAAACAAACAAAAATAAAAAAAGAAAAAAAAAAAGAATAAGAAAAAGAAAATATAGATGATGGGTTAGCCAGACTTAAGGCAGAGGGATGTTCATTACCGAGCCAGTTACAGCTGCTAGAGTCTCTTAGCAGCTCCTAACTTAGAGGCGGTTGGAAGAGCGGTTGTACGCACTGCAGGAGGCGAATGGCTCTTTCTTCCTCAAATCATATCCCGTGAACACACACGGGAGTTACTATCACTAAGAAGCATTTACATCAGGCGGTATTGATGTGCACTGGGTTCTGAAACGCCATACTCAGTTTGATGCTGAAGATGGCCAGTGTGACTCTTGGCTTCACCAGAAGGAATGGCCCCCTTATTTAAAGCTGGAGGGAGACCCTCAGAAGCAGCCAAAATGACATCAGAGGATTTTGTGACCAGTTTATAACATTGCTGAGACAGCCACCGGGACCATATCATAGACCAACAGCAGGAGGAGGGGCTTTCGTGGAGCCAGGTGGGTGTGGTCTATAGCTCTGGCGGCTATGGAGGTCTTGATGGCTATGGTGGCTCTATGTGGAGATGAGAAATCTCCTGATGGAGGGAGGAGTGAGGTCTAAGAACAGACGCAGTGTTTTTGCTGGTGATGCAAGCTTGGGTTTTCACAGTGGTTACTTTGTACATATGTGTGGCAAGATTTTTCGGGTCACCAGCTCTGAAAAAATGACACGAAGACTTCTTATTAATTATGAAAACCTGGCCAATAGCTTAGGCTCGTTCCTAACTAGCTCTTATAACTTAAATTAGCCCGTGTCTTTTAATCTATGTTCTACCATGTGGTGTTGCCTTCCTTCCGTCTTGTACCCCCTCTTTCCTCTTTATGTCTTCTGGTTTTTCCTGCCCCTCAGTTCCTTCTCTGCCTGGAAGTCCCACCTTCAGCTGTTTATTAAACCAATCACAGCAATATACCACACAGTCACCATACAACTATCCCACAACACATATGAGAGGGTTGTCTTTTTTTTTTTTTTGGTTTTTTTTTTTGAGACAGGGTTTCTCTACAGCTTTGGCGCCTGTCCTGGAACTAGCTCTTGTAGACCAGGCTGGTCTCGAACTCACAGAGATCCGCCTGCCTCTGCCTCCCGAGTGCTGGGATTAAAGGCGTGCGCCACCACCGCCCGGCTGGTTGTCTTTTTTTGGACAACGAAAAATAACATTTCTGATTCTCAGCACTGAATCCACTCGAGTTTGCGCTGGCTTTGGAGCTGATGACAGAGTGACAGGAGAAGGCAGAAGGAGAATCCATGACACGTGAGCATACCACCTGCCATGCGCAAAGATAAAAATAGCAAGCTGCGTCAGTGGGTCTTCTTGTGTTTGGATCTTGGAGGTGTCTCTGCAATGGGAGACGGAGAAGGAATAGACAATAAGGAAGGATCTGGATGTTTTAGGAAGAGGACTGGAGAGTCATTCAAGTAGAGTGGGGTCTATAGCTTGGGTCACTGTGGCCAGTGGAGGTTACAATGGACAAGGCAGCATGGGCGGAGGAGAGCGGTGTAGATGCACTAAAGCCAAAGCCACCAACATGCAAGTCCCTCATCTACAGCTAGTCTCCTTGACTCTCTTCAGATTTCATTTTGTACTTTAAGGACTTTGTAATGATTGAAGAAATATGCTTTCAAAGTATTGTTTGACTCAGGAAGAAAGAGGGTGCAGGCTTGTAATCCCAGCTCCTCAGGAACAAAATTCTAGCACAGAGATGGGGGTGTGGGCACAAAGTCCCTGCACTAACTAAAGATGTGAGGCCTCTGGCAGTTGCCAGGAGAGGGAGGGTCTGCTTTCTTCAAGGGTGTGGCCCTGGTAGGTCAACCACACCCCAAGCAGGCCACACTCAAAGGTGGCTGGGCTACATAAACTGGACTCAACAGGTTAAAAAAAAAAAGGGTGGAAAAGCAATCTACAGATTCCATGCAATGCCCATCAAAATCCCAGCAAAATTCTTCACAGACCTCAAAAGAACGATACTCAACTTCATAAGAAAAAGCAAAACACATAGGATAGCCAAAACAATTCTTTACAATAAAGAAACTTCTGGAGGCATCACAATCCCTGACTTCAAACTCTAGTACAGAGCTACAGTACTACAAACAGTCTGGTAGTGGCATAAAAACAGACAGGAGGATCAATGGAACCAAATAGAAAACACGGATATCAATCCAGACATCTACAAACACCTGATTTTTAACAAAAGAGCAAAAAATATAAAATGGAAAAAAGAAAGCATATTCAACAAATGGTGCTGGCATAACTGGATATCAACATGCAGAAGAATGAAAATAGATCCATTTCTATCTATCGCCATGCATAAAACTCACGTCCAAATGCATCAAGGACTTCAACATAGTGAGACTGTTTCTGAATATAAATTTAACAAAGTTTATCAGGAATCTTAAAATTTTTGTAGCTTTTGCCCTCAGTAAAGCCAGAAATCTACCCTTAAAGAATTTCAGAAATGCCAAAGACAAGCTATATCAGAAATGCAATAGAAAAGTTTTGTATAATGAAATAAATGCAAAAATATGTGTAGGTCTGACATTAGAGAAACTTAAATATTACAGAATATCATACAACCTCACAATTAAGTTTACAAAGAGCTTTGTCAAAATAACCTAGAGCACTTAAAAAAAAATAACAAAACAGAAGGAAATCAGTCCTGTATTTTAAGAAGTGAAAAGGCGGTTTGGGAGAAGTCTTCACGTGCAGCAAGATCACCTGAACCGGAAGCAATGCAGGAACCGAGAAGACGGATTGGGCCAGGATAGGAAGCGGAAGAACGTGCGACCTAAGTTGCTGATGATAACTGTTGGTGTCACAACTTTGGCGGCAGCTGAGTTTGAACACCACCCGGTGCAACTTCCTATGGAGGCAACGGGAGACAATGACACAGCTGGCCCAGCCCCCGGGGCCTATGGAAGGTTTGGCAGTATGGTTTCGTGTAGGGTCCAGCTGGCAGATTCTGTGGTTTTCCCTACATCTCTCAGCAGCCTGGAAACAGCAGAAGCCACTGCGTCAGAGGCTGACAGACATGAGTGTTGGGTAAATTCAAGTTTGGAACTGGGCCGAGGGAAGTGGGCGAAAGTCAGGGTATTGATGGCATCTAGGGGTGCTTGTCTGAGCAATCAGTCGGTCAACAGGAAGTCATTGAGCATGTAATGTGTGCTGTGTACCAGGCACTGGTTCATTGGCACCTGGGAGTAGATCAGGAACTAACACACAAAGTGCTACCCCTGGGGATGGCTGGCAAGATGAACAGACCGCATCACAAGCTCAATAGGCTTGTGTGATAAGAAACAAATGAAATGGCAGAGCTTGGAAGCCCCAAACTGCACAGATTTATTTTAAACTCTGTCCTTCTCCTCCCTTAACTATTTCTGGATTATTTGGACTATTTCTGATAATATGTATATAAAAGTCCTTTCCCTGCTTTGATTTTTGATCAAGCACTGCTGAGTGGGCACAGAAAAATGTAAGATTTTGTAAGAGAGAAATGCTCAGTGAGCTATTTACAAAACAATTGCCTGGGACATATGCCAAATGCTGCCTTCTTTAGAGGGCCAAGGGTGTGTCTGAGTGGCAGGGTGCTTACCTAGCGCACACAAAACCCCTGGATTGGCTCCCGTAACTGGTACCCCTCAAATTAATAACATAAGCAAATGTAGAATTGTGCAAAATATGGTGGTTGCAACTTTATTGGATGATAACACCCATCCAAGTGAAATGCATCGGGTGGGGGAGGGGCGGAGTGGTGGGGAGGCAGAGAGGTTAAACATCAGAAAACTCACTACTGCTGACTGCCTCTTTGTATCTGTCTCTAACCTGTTTACCTTTGAAATGGCTGGTGACAGCTGGGCACCCTGGTGCCGGGCATTTCAGCTTGGGGACTCTGGTGCGTGCCAGCGATTCCAGCTTGGGCACCCTGGTGAGTGCCAGCGGTTCCAGCTTGGGAGGCTGAGGCAGAAGAATTTCGAGTTCTAGGCTAGCTGGTCTAAGAAGACAACAAACAAAATTTTAAAAAGCAAACAAAAGTCAAAAGACTGGTTACTCAATTCACCCCCCAGTGCTGGCTTAAGTACAGTCCTGATAGAAAGGGTGGAAATACAGTGGGCAAAGGAAGCTAAGAGTTACAGATTACCCCTAGGATAAGGTAGGAAGGAATGAAAATATATCCCACAGAGTTAATACCAAAAAAGGAAAAAGAAGGTTTTTTAAAACGAATGCATTTTTCTTATTAGCTCAACAGTTTCAAAAGATGAGCAAGGAAGTCAGGACCGTGAGGGACTGGCCCACCAACAGAGACAGTGTGCTCGATCTTATTGGGAGCTCATCAAATCCAGCTGGACCAGGACTGAATGAGCATATGACCTAACCAGACTCTCTGAATGTGACTGCCAGTGGGGACTGACTGAGAAGCCAATGATAATGGCACCGGGACCTATCTCTTCTGCATGTATTGGCTTTTTGAGAACTTATTCTATATGGATGCACATCTTCTTAGACCGAGATGGAGGGGGGAGGGCCTTGGGCTTCCCACAGGGCAGGGTATCCTGCCCCATCTTAAGGAAGCAGGGGGAGGGCGGTGGGGTAGTGGGGGAGTGGGAGGGCCGGGAACAAGGGGAGTAAATGTAAATTTTTTCTTTTAACAATAATAAAAAAAAAAGGTTGGCAATGTAGGACTGAAAATTTAGCAAACAAAAGGACAACCCTGAGGTAGGGGCTGGAGAGATGGCTCAGCAACTAAGAGCACTGGCTGCTCTTGCAAAGGACCAAGTGTGTGTCCAGCACTCACATCCCTTCTACGTCAAGCCCAGAACCCAAGTCTGAATGTTACTGATAAGGATATGAGGACTGCTACCTTTCAAGGATATTTCATTTGCTTGCCAAAGAATCGGCAAAAAGCCGGGTTGGGGGGTGGCTGTGAACAGTGTCCTGGCATGTCTCTGTGAGCCCCAAAATGGTCCAGGAAAGCATTAAACAGAATTAGATTGTCCCTAGATGGTGTGTAAGAACACTAGCATAAAAAGCTTTTATGCCTGTCTCAATTATTTAATCTCTGCCAGTTCAGATGAGCGTCCTCTGCCTTGGTGCTAACGAACACCGACGTGTGAAGTGAAGCAAGCTATTTCTGGAGTGTTCGGGAATGGAAACGGAGGTGCCAGAGGCCCTTGGAAAGCAGAAACGGAGAAACGCTGTCCATCCTAAGAGCTGCTGTTTAAACATGCACCGTGCTGTCCACCGAGAGGGCTGTGCATTAATGCAGCGGGTCTTGTGAAGTGCTGGTCATGTCGAGCCATGTGCCCCGATGCTACAAATGGCTCCGAGCGTGGAGGCTGGGTCTGTAGGTATCTTCTGAGACTGATTTTCTAAACTGCGCTTTTCAAGGTAATCACAAAGGTATGGGTGGTCCTTGTTGGAAGGAACCTTAAAGGCCTTCGGGTCCAAACCTGCTGGTCAGTGGAGGTAATGACATGACCCAGAGTGAGGAGGTAACTTGCTAAAGTCAAACTGGCGATTTATGTCAGGGTCCAGAAGAAATTCGAGACCTCTGAACTGCCGCTAGAGGTCTTTCTGCTGCTCTGCAAGGACCGGCTTAGTGAACTACCCTGCTGTCTGAAAGCTCGCCAGCATGGGTCACTCTAACATGGTGCTGGGGACACATCCATCCTGAGAAGTACAACTCTCATCCTACGGGGAGAAATCTGGACTTGTCGGGCCATACAAACACAGCCACGTTCTGAGTTTTTATGCCCATCCCTTTCTTTAAAAAAAAAAAAAACAAGAAATGTCTTTTATATATATAATGAGCCTGATATTTCTTTTGTGTTTTGTAAGAAACTAAATCATTTTAAGAAGGATTTCAGGGGCCGGGTTATAAACAGGCCTCATCCTCATACAAGCAAGACAAACACTTTACCCGCTGAGCTACACACAGCCCTACCCATAATTCTCTATATTTTAACGCACCAAGTTGTGATAATTTGTTTTTGTTGTTTAGACAGGGCCTGGCTGGCCTGGGGGTTTGCTATCTAGATCAGACTGACCTCAAACTGGCAGGCTAATTCACCTGCCTCTGCCATGTGCTGGAATTAAAGGCACGTGCCACTGTGCCTGGCTGAGACGTGATTCTTTCTGCTCCAGTGTGGGTTTAGATTTAAACACGTGCTACTTTCTTTGCTCTTATCTCCTCCTGCAGCTCAGCCCTCTTCTGACCTCCATTGGCACGAGATAAGCACGTGGTACATATAAATACAGGCAGGCAAAACAACAATACACATGAAAAAACTAAATTAAGAATATGAGGGACTACACTGTTAGATGGGCTCTGCCTTCGCAAAGATAAAGAGTCTGGAGATGGAGGTTTAGTCAGACTTGGAGACTGGGGCAGTGACACTGGTGCTCCTGGGAAGCCAGTGAAGCAGCGAGGAAGCTTTGTCCGAGCTCTCCTGGAGAGTCTCCAGCCTGGAGGCTTGGGGAGCAATTCTAGTTCCCTGACACTCCCTTCTGAAAGCATTTGCTGGGCACTGTAAGGCTCTGATGTCTTCCCTGGAACTCTGTGTGCGGTTAGCAGAAGCAGTTTGTTCCTTTAAAGAACGGAGCGGCTGTTTTATACTTTTAATGGCTGGACAAGTTCGTGGCTGTACAAGAGTTTTATCATCCGTGGCTGTGAAACCCAGAAGAGGGCTCGTTTGGTCCGGTGGTAGCTCCATAAAGCCAATGCCGCCGCCCCAACAACGCTGCCAGAGAAGCAGGAGAGGACAAAGGTCATCTAGTGGCCAAGCAATGCAGGTGAGGGAAGGCCTGCCTACAAACCAGATTCTCCATCTGAGGAACTGAGGAGCTACAGATACAGGGGAGGGACGATGCAAGGGGGCAAGGAAGGCTAGTAAAAAAGGGAGGAGAGTCCTTGTCTTTTCTGGGAGGGAGGAATGATCTTTCGGAAACTAGGGTGCCACCTGTTTTAGGACACCATGTTTCTGGCCTTGGTAGCTGGGAGGTACCTTTAGTCTACCAGCTGAGGCCACAAAGAAGACACAGTTCATGGACAGAGATGTTCTAGCCACCATATCAGACACCTGCGGGGCTAAGACAGGACTCAGGATTTTCAGCTAAGTGGCCCTCAAGTCCTGGGAATGTAACCTGGGCCACAGGATGAAGGGGTGTGGTCTTCACCATCTCAGCTTGTGACCGCGCCCCGCTGCCACCCCCCTAATTAATTAATGGGGCTGGACCATCAGGTCCCAGGAGAGGATAAAATGGTGGGTCCATGTGGAAGCTCGCTCTCTCTGCGCGGATCACCGACCTTGCCTACTTCCTCGGAGTGGCTCTGGCTGGTATAGTAATCTGTGTGTATTTTGGCCTTTAATAAACTTGTGTGTCTTAAATAGAATCGCCACAACAGTTAACACCAGGACCCACACGGCTGGGTACAGCTACAGCAGAACTGATGGGAGTCTAGTAAAATGGTGCCCAGCTGTGCGAGCTCCCAAATTAGTGATTTTTAGGTCAACAAGGCAAATGAAGGCAAAGGGTTTGCTTCAGTTTGTCCTTGGTAACGGTCTCTCATATATATTAAAAAACAAAACCTTGAAATCTAAACCAGATGGCAGCTCCAATTATAGCATCGTTCCTAGGAGACAAAAGACAATATTTAATGTTACAATTATGGATATATCCAAAGATATATTAAAAAGTCTCTAAGAAAACACATCAAATTTGAAAAGGAATTTGTCTTTTGGATGGAAAAGTCTAAAGTGTGGAGGCAAAGAGATAGGAAAAGGAAGGTTGTAGGAGGGGCCCCACTAAAACTAATGATATTGGAAAAACGTATAATATTTTAAAACAGAATTAATGATTTTTTTTTTGGTTTTTCGAGACAGCGTTTCTCTGTGGCTTTGGAGCCTGAGCTGGAACTAGCTCTTGTAGACCAGGCTGGTCTCCAACTCACAGAAATCCGCCTGCCTCTGCCTCCTGAGTGCTGGGATTAAAGGCGTGCGCCACCACTGCCGGCTTAATGATTTTTTTTTTAAAAAAGAGTTGAGTCTGAGCATGGTAATACACATCTTTAATCTCAGCACTTGGGATGCAGAGGCAGGCTGATCTCTATAAATTCAAAGGCCAGCCTAGTCTACATAGTGAGTTCCAGGTCATCTAGAGCTACATGGAGAGATTTTTTTCTCAACAAACAAACAAACAAAAAAATTATAACCACCACTACCAACAGAATAATTGGAATAAAGTTACCCTGTGTGGGTTGATAAGGCTGCTTCCAGAATCTATAGATTATCAATGAAAATCCCAGTGCTGGGGGGTAGGCTACTTCCTGTGAGGTGTTGGTCAGGAGGACTACCGAGCTCCCCTAAAATATAAGCATTTGTCACTCTTTGTAGCTATCTGTCAGAGCAAGCTATTAAAACCTTACTGTTGAGACATGTCTGGTATAGCAAGGTGTAAGAAATAAGACTGAACTGGGCTGGAAGTGTTCTCCCTGCTGGGTGGGACCCTGAGTACTGGAAGGTGCTGTCATTAGCTTCCTTCCTCAGCGCTGGACCCTACAAACACCACCACCGACCATCCAGGCAAGGTGTGTCCATTAGGCAATAGTGGCCAGTCCGTTACGGGGTGATCCACTGCTTTCTGATTGGACTGAGGCTCGTATCTTAGGAGGGAATTCTCATCTGGTACTGTAGACTGGATCTGGAGTTCGTGGCTGGAGACTACAAACCCAAGTGGGGAAGCTATTATGGTTTAACTAAATGGCCTTGATATTTTTGTCCAATTGTCTAAATAATAATACTTCTGCCAATAGATTAGTGCTACTATCAGAGTTGGTCAGGGGAGTTTCTTTCTGCAATGGACATAAGAAAGTGCAGAAAGTCGTAAGTGGTCCAAGTAACAAGTAGGCTGCAGAATGCCCACCCCGTGGGATATCTGTATCACCTCTGAAGCTTAGGGCAAGAAACAATGTAGCGCTCAGAGGAAGGGAGGGAGCGTTATACAATGCCAACTTATGGCGTGGCCAGCGTGTTGCCCTGTTGACCTCACAGCTGGTGTAATTACCTGCCCAAGAGCTGCACAAGATTGGGACCCCTCAACATACTGTCCCTACCCCTCCTTCAGAACTTATATAAAGCTAATGGTGGCTAGAGGAAGGAGAGACATTTTCTTCCCTGGAGGTCTCCATGCTCCTATAAATAGCTCCGCAACTAACAACTCTCATTGGGCCATTTTTTTTAAAGACATTAAGGAAGGGGACTGTAGGAAAAGGAAGGTGATCTGTGGGAATGGGAGGAACACAGGAAAGGGGAATGGAGTTGAATATGATCAAAATACATTATATACATATAAAAATGTTACATTGAAGCCCACTATTATATGTAATTAATGTGTGCTACCAAAAAAGCAGAAAAACTTACTTACAAATACATACCATTTGTAAAATAAAAAAAAATGGAAGTTATTTGGGACCAGAAACAGGTACTGTATCCAATATCTAAATTAGAATAATGCAAAGATCACCAATAATATAGAACTAGAATGCAGTTCCCCATCATTTCAACATAGCGCATACTAGACACTAAACGCTAGACATACAGAAGGAGCTCCCTGCATTCTCAGTTCATTGTGGGTGGTGACACCCCTGGCTAATAGTCCTGGGTTCTGCAAGAAAACAGGCTGAAAAAGCCATGGGAAGCAAGCCAGCAAGCAGCTCCCCTCCTTGTCTTTTCCATCTGCTCCTGCCTCCAGGTTCCTGACCTGTTTGAGCTCCTGTTCTGCCTTTCTTCCATGATGGACTGTGAGGTGGAAGAGTAAGCCAAATGAGCCCTTTCCTGTATTGGTGTAGGAGGGATCTTCTGTGTTTTGTGTTGCTTTCATTGGTTAATAAAGAAACTGCCTTGGCCTGTAGGATAGGACACAGCCCTTAGGTGGGCGGAGTAGACAGAACGGAAGGCAGTGAGAGAGAAGGCACTGGAGCAGATGCCATGTTTCTCCAGCCTGAGATAGACTTTGATTAGAATCTTCCCCCTAAGCCACGACCACGTGGTGATACATAGATTACTAAATATGGGTTAAAGCAAGATATGAGAGTTAGCCAAGAAAAGGCTAGAGATAATGGGCTTGGCAGTAATTTAATTAATATAATTTTCGTGTGGTTATTTCGGGTATAAGCCAGCCGCGGTGAGACACAGCCCTCTGCCCCTCATTA
>JAQHUG010000039.1:7803743-7819962 GCA_028555095.1 Dicrostonyx torquatus | reverse complement strand
CCCCCCTCCCTTTGGATCAGGTATATAAACATATGGAAAATAAACACGGACGGATTCAGTATTCACTGAGTTGCCCTCCTGGTACTATCCTATGTCTCTGTACTTCTTTCATATCACAGTTCCTCTTACCTAACATTTCTAATCCACACGCCCTACCCTAGAACATATGAACTCGTTGTGGCTGGACTGCAACTAACGTAACCCCAATAAGTGGTTTCTGATATCTGCCCTAGTTTTTATATTAGGCGATCATGGTCCCTTGGTTCTATGACAAACAGGACTAATGTGAGGCTGACAGGTATTAATCCTGTGAAGAGGAAAGTGCTGTGTTTAAAAGATGTCAAGAGGTGAGCATCTGGGATCCTTGTATCCGTGTTTCCTACATGCCAGGCATTGCACCCGGGGCTGAGGAAGGCTGTGGGGCCATTGGAGGAAAATATTCCAGTGAAGACAGTCAGTCAGGAAGGGAACCCATGGCGAAGGAAGAAAGAGAGGAATCGGACATTAAAGGTGGGACCGCAGCTCGATAGGAACAGGGGGATGCCCCAGCAGGGAATCCAGAAAATAAATAGGTAAAACAAGTTAAAACAGGTGCTGCAATTGAGTGGTGGGGTGTTAGCTGAGCAACCATTTAAACGCACATAGATTTGAGGCTTAACTGAGGCTGACGGGATCCTGGAGCTAGCCATCTAATTTACTCTTATGAAAGCTTACGTCAAATACATGCTGTAAAGCTCTCTCTGGATGTGTTTCCCGTGTTAGCATAAGTTCCCCGTCCCCAGTTAATCCAAAGAGCACAGTTACGACAATAAAACAGGGCCAAAGAGGGTGCGATGTGAAAGTTGGGCCAATCCAGAAGGTGGGCCATGCAGACAGGAGGGGAGGAATGGCCAGGTTCTTGGCAACCCCTGAACAGGCACAACCCAAAAAACTGTATGCAGGATCGACACGCTGCAAAAGTGGAGAGATGACAAATATTGCGAGAGACGAAGGCTGTGGTTTCTAGCTGTCATCAAGGTTTGGGGACAGCATGTGTGCTGTCTGGATGTGGGGAGCTGGTGACGCCATGCCTAAAGCCCTAGTTTCACGCAGAATGCCTCCTGTCTGTGGTGCGGAGAACACAAACCACATGCAGTTTCAAAAGCTGGGGAAGTGACAACAGCATCCTTGCCACATGCAGAAACTCGGGAACAAACGGCAATGCGCATGTAGCAATCAAGGAACCCAGGGAAAGGCTGTGCTCGGCTTTCCCCTCCCCTAACAAAGGCGGCCATGGCCCTGCTGATGGGTATGAAGAGCTACGGATCATTTTCACAGTGCAGTCTGTGTGCATCTCGGGCAAATGCAACTCAAGAAGCATTTTGGTGTTCTGTGATGGAAGATTCGCTCCAGCTAATTGAATCACAGTCTGGGTTAATGCACGTCTACGCGCTTGCGTACACAGGTGCACACCTCAGGAGACTTTCTGCAAAGGGAACAAAAAGGGGCAGCAAACGGCTTCAGAAAACAATACGTGCTATGTGTTCTTTTGGGACATATATAGGAAGGATTCCATTACAGTTTTAGGAGGGAAAGGATTTCATCAAACCCCTTCATTAATCATTTTTACACTGAAGTCCTTTACAAGATGTGCATCATCTGAGCCTTGCAAAAACTTCTATTTTACAAGCAACCATTACGGAGGACCTACTAGAAGCATGGCAGGCCCAGTGCTAAGCTCTGGAGACACAACGAAGAATTCAAATGGCATCATCATTTGAAGCAATCAAGGCTTTCAGGGCGGAGAATTTGTCGTCATCTGCGGGAGAGATGGCAGACAACTATGACAAGATGATACTCACAGGGAGGATGGGAAGTGGCCAGGACACAGAGGAGGGACACAAGCTGGTCTTGGCATCCTGACAGCTGGTGCCCCCTATAAACCCATCATGGGCTCATGTGTGGGAAACACGGCAGCATGGAACCTGTCTCTGGGGACGGTCTCATAGAATCAAGCACTCCGAGGTCACAACAGTTGACCAGAGTTAGGAGGTGTAGGGTACTGGCAGTCAGCACAGGGGACAATAACTACCAAGAAGTAAGCTCTTGTGGAGAGGGGCAGAGAGAACTTAAATAAAGAGACATAAGTGATTTTCAAATCCTAGTCTAGGCCAAGAATAATTAAAACAGAGTCTCCGGAGGTGGGACCCAGGCATCTGTGCCTCAGAAATATCCCCAGGTACTTCCGGCGAGAGGAGCAGAACTGACCGGATTTGAGCTGACATCTATAATGATGATGGTAGAACAGGCAGAGGAAACCAGGGACGCTAACTTCCCAGAAGTGTCTCTGATACTACCCTTGGGAAAGGCTAAGCACCCTTTGGTTGTTCCCTGACCCCATGTGCAGTCCCCCGCACCCCAGTGGGAACAGTAGGATGGCCCTCTCCCTCCATGTGGAGGGTTTAAAGGGGTCACCACGGCCCTGCCTATTAAAGCTCCAATGCAAAAGCTTCCTTCTCTGTCACCTCCTGACCCCAAGATCTGTCTCCCAAATCAGTCCATCTAGACTCACAGGCAAACCGAGAAACTGAGATGAAGCTTAACACCTTGAGAAATGAAGGTGGGGTTCCCTCAGTGTCCCCCTCGGCAAGGAGCGCCAGCCCCACCTATACATGGGAGCCTATGGAAGACTGCAGGCTTCTTTTGTGAGCTACAGGGCTTGGCTGCGAATTTCACTGTTGATTTTTCTGTCCTTTCAACTCCATGACTCTTGAATTCTTGGGCAACAGAATGGGGATCCCTACAGTTGCTGACGTGCGATGGCCCAACAGGTCTCTAGGTGGCAACGGTATAATCCGAGTTATTTTCAACTTCTGAGGCCTATCTTTTCCCTTTTTCAGACGAGGGATACGATGACTTAGAGCACACAGAATAGGGGCCTTGGGAGTGGTTAGAACACTTGCCATTCAAGTGTGAGGCCTGGAGTCTGGATCCCACAGGGCACATGTATGCTTTGGTGTGGTATAGGAGGGTTCTTCTGTATTTGGGTTACTCTCATTGGTTGAATAAAGAACTGCCTGGCCTATACGAGAGGACACAGCCCTCAGGTGGGCAGAGTAGACAGAACGGAAGGTGGTGAGAGAGAAGGAAGTGGGCAGATGCCATGATGCTCTGGTCCAAGATGGATGCAGGTTAGAATCTTCCGATAAGTCACCACCTCGTGGTGACACACAGATTTCTAAATATGGGTTAGACTAATATGTATAAGAGGTTAAAACTAATGGGCCAGGCAATGTTTAAATGAATACAGTTTTCATGTGCTTATTTTCGAAAGTGTAGGAGCTGGAGTTTAGAACCCATGGACCTTGTTACCTTTCACTGTTGACCTAACGCAGCCTGGAGTTCTCTGAGAAGAAAGCTTTGATGGAGGAATTGCCAAGATCCGATGGGTGGGAGATGTCCCCATTGATAATTGATGCAGGAGGGCCCAGCCCACTGTGGGTGGCATCATTCCCTAGGCAAGTGGTCCAGGATCATGCGAAGAAGCGAGCCCAGCATGAATGTGAGAGAGCGGGACAGTGAATGAGCCAGCAAACAGTGTTCCTCCATGGTTTCTGCCTTAGAGTTCTTGCCCTGACTTCCTTCAATGATGGACTATAGCCTGTAAGATGATATAAACTCGTTCCTCCCCTAAGCTGCTTTGGTCATAGCAATTGTTGAGAAACTAGACTATCACAGAAAGCTGGACATGGTAGCATGTACTGCAGCCCCAGGACTGTTCCCATGAGATGGGAGCAGGAGATAGGAGAATCTCTGGAAGCCCAACAGAGAACAAGAGATCCTGTCTCCAACAGAGAGGAAGACAAGGGCAGACACTCAAGGTTGTCCTTTGACCCCCACATGTATGGCGGAGCATAAGCATCCCACACCCCAAACAGACAGATTAAAAATAATGCATTTCCTAAAGGGGACTTTGGGCCTCTTCCTCTCTTCTAAACGTCAAATGTCAACAGCTGCTTGGTGAGTTAGGTACAAGAGGAATTAAGCTCCAGAAAGCTAATTCTTGCCAACTTCAGTTCAACTTCAGTTTGCCTGGACTGACCTGGTTAAGTCTTCTATGTCCACCAGCATGGCATCTTGTTCTGTGTGTAACTCATCTCGGATGAGGAGCAGCTGGACCAACTCTTCATTCAAACCTGGGTCAAAAGAGGGAACGTTAAAAACCAGATCAACAAAGGCCTCACCATAAAGCCAGCCACACTGAACCTCATAGAAGAGAAAGTGGGAAGTACACTTGAATGCATTGGCACAGGAGGCCATCTCCTAAATATAACCCCAGTAGTCCAGACACTGAGAGAAACAATTAATAAATGGGAGGGACCTCCTGAAACTGAGAAGCTTCTGTAAAGCAAAGGACATGGTCAACAAGACAAAAAGGCAGCCTACAGAACGGGAAAAGATCTTCACCAACCCCACATCAGACAAAGGTCTGATTTCCAAAATATACAAAGAACTCAAGAACAAATATCCAATAAAAGAACAATTAACCCAATAAAAATTGGGGTACAGACCTAAACAGAGAACTCTCAACAGAGGAATCTAAAATAGCTGAAAGACACTTAATGAAATGCTCAACATCCTTAGTCATCAGAGAAATGCAAATTAAAACAACTCTGAGGTTCCATCTTACACATGTAAGAATGGCCAAGATCAAAACCACTGATGACAACTTATGCTGGAGAGGTTGTGGGGTAAAGGGAACACTCCTGCATTGCTGGTGGGAGTACAAATTGGTACAGCCCCTTTGGATAACAGTATGACAATTTCTCAGAAAATTAGAAAACAACCTTCCTCAAGACCCAGTAATACCACTTTTGGGTATATATCTAAAGGATGCTCAATCGTGCCACAAAGACATATGCTCAACTATGTTCATAGAGGCTTTGTTTGTCACAGCCAGAACCTGGAAACAACCTAAATGCCCCTTGACTAAAAAATGGATAAGGAAATTGTGGTACATTTACACAATGAAGTACTATAGAGCAGAAAAAAATAACATCTTAAAATTTGCAGGCAAATGGATGGAGCTAGAAAACATTATTTTGAGTGAGGTAACCCAGATCCAGAAAGACAATTATCACATGCACTCACTCATAGGTGGTTCTTAAACATAAAGCAAAGAAAACCAGCCTACAAACCACAATCCCAGAGAACCTAGACAACAATGAGGACCCTAAGAGAGACACACATATATCTAATATGCACGAGAAGTAGAAAAAAACCAAGATATCCTGAGTAAACTGGGAGCATGGGGACCATGGGAGAGGATTGAAGGGGTGGGGAAAGCCAGGGAGGGGAGCAGAGAAAACTGTATATCTCAATAAAATCAATAAAAAACCCCAGATCAAGCCACACCCAAATCAGAACATGCAATTATGTATGGCCCTTATGTATGTTTATAGACAGAAGTGTGTGTGTGTATACAAGAATTAAACATCATAAGAAAGAATCTTTTTTTCATTTTTTATGTGTATTTGTGCATGTGTGATTTGCATATTTGTATATGCATGTATAGGTGCACAGTCATCCATGTGAAAGTTCAAAATTGATGTAGGGAAAGATTATCAATTGCTCTTCTATCTTGAAAATAAGGCCTTGGGGGCTGGAGAGCTGGCCTAGCGGTTAAAAGCACTGACTGCTCTTCTGGAGGTCCTAAGTTCAATTCCCAGCAACCACATGGTGGCCCACAACCATCTATAATGGTATCTGATTCCTTCTTCTGGCGTGCAGGGGTACATGCAGATGGAGTACTCATACCAAAAACAAATTAAAAAGCATACATAAATTTTTTTTTTAAAGAAGAAAATAAGGCCTTGTAATCAAACCCACAGCTCACTCCCACAGCCTTGCTAGCCAGTTCACTCTAGGAATCTGCTGTCTCTACCTTCTGAGGTGGGATTACGGGTGGCCTTGTACCCACCCAGCAACTACACAGATTTCTGGGGATCTGAATTCCAGTGGACTCTTAGATTAGCTTCTTAAATGTGCAGATGAAACACCCATTGGAGCAACACGACCTGTCTGCAAAGTTAAAGAGGCGCGGAGGAGGAGGAATAAACCACAGGCTCAGTATCTATCTCCTACTCGAAATGTTCAGGACCAGAAATGTCTCTGCTCTCTAAGTTTTTTGAGTCTTGGAGTGTTTACACAATTATTTAGATGATTACATAATATAAAAGATTTGATCAGTTAAGCATCCCTAGACCAAAATATGAAACTCTTTGGATATTTCACAACATTTTGGGTTTTAGATTTAGAAATACCCAACCTGTATTTCCAGTTCCATCATAATACAGTCAGGAAAGAATCTGCTGGCCGATAGCAGAACAGCCTGTTAGGCAAAGCAGGGCTTTAGAGGCTGGAGAGATGGCCCAGTGATTAGGAGCACTGGTTGCTCTTGCAGAGGGCCTGGGTTCTGTTCCCAGCATCCACCTGGCAGCACACAACCACATGCAAATCCAGTGCCAGGGGACCCGATGCCCTATTCTGTTCTCTACAGGGACTGCACGTGTGCAGTGTGCAGACATACATGCGGGCAAAACAGCCATACAGATGCGATAAAAACAAAATTTAAAAACTATGTCCTAAACAGATGTCTTTCAAAGAAAAATCAGGGCTTTGAGGAAGTGTGAGAACACCCTTCATCTTTAGGAGCCTCCCCCCCCCCCAATTCTCTAACAGAAGCAGGCACATCCAGGATGCCCAGAGCCTTCACATGGCCCTAGGGAAGGGTTCTGTTCTGGGAACATTGTGTGAAATATTGGGAAGTTAGATTTCTGGAATAGCAGGATGTGTAAGATGTGAAGAAAGACATCCGGAAGACAGTGCAGTGAGAATATTCCCGAGCCTTGGCCCTCACGGCCAGAAACATTTCTAGCCCCCACCTGACATTAGTGGGCTGGGTCAACGTGGTTCAGGAAAAAGCAAAGAGCTCATACTAGAGAAGCTAAGAGTTACAGATACTAGGTCCACACACAAGGGAAAACACCCACTGAAAAGAACTGAGCAAAGAGACAAGGGAGCGGATAGGTTTGTTGTGACGGGCCCCTTGGACGTGTTTCCAGAGATTCTGACTTCAAACGAGCCCTCTGTGCCTTCAGTTCAGAAGAGATCAGATCTTAAAGGGGAAAAAAAAATACACGTAGAGTTCTAAAAACTCTACATGCTCCTAAAAAGCACCAGACAGCAACTTTATTACTGAAAAGTCTAGAGTTAGCTGTTTGGGTAATGAAATCCTGCAAGTCCTCTCAGCCCTTGGATGAGTGATCAAACAAAATTAAACAAAATCCCGTGAATCTAGGGTTTTAAAACCCTAAAAAGCCATGCGGTGGTAGCAAACACCTTTAATCCCGGCAGAGGCAGGCAGATCTCTGAGTTCAAGGCCAGCCTGGTCTATACAGCGAGTTCTAGGACAGCCAGGGCTACACAGAGAAGCCCTGTTTTATAAAACAAACAACAAAACACAACAAAAATCTTAAAATCCTAAATCATTTCTCTGAATTGTAAAACAATACTTCCTAGGTAATCTTAGTTTTTATTTGGATCTAGTAAAACAATATTACCTAGGCATCTCAGCTTTTATTTGAATCTAGTGGGAAAATAATTATCTTTCTCAGCTGCTCCTGGGTGGCCTTCTCGACCACCACCCAACAGAGTGCCTGCACATCCGAACCCCTAGTGCATGGGAGATTTGCTTTTGCACCCACCCCAGGCCCGTATTAAGCTTCAAACTTTCTATTATAAAAAATTTCCAACTAACATAACACCGGGAAAATCTGTTTACTGAATCCCCACAGACTCCATTAGGCGTCAACAAAGACCAGCTTGAACCATCTCTCTCCTGAGTCTCCACGACCATTTTACAGCAATTATAGAAACACACGGTCTTGTTTGTAAATGTGCATCTCTCAAAGAAAGAGCTTTTAAGACACACAAGATTCCCACGCCTTTAGCAAACCTATGATAATAACAATAGCAATAATACGTCATAATTAGATGCATTTGATTCAGTCTTGTAAATCCGTAGGATTATACAGTCATATTCTAGGGGCTGGAGGGATGGGGACATCATCCAGCTGACCATGCTCCTCGTGGGGCCAACCACTGCCTGCTCTCTGCACGACAGATGCCCTCCAGTGAGTGCCACCCCCACCAACTCCCCACCCTCTCTGGATGCTTCTGTTGAGGTCCTTTATACCAAGGGGGAAATCTTAGACTTTGCAATTTTCCCATATATGTAAATATACATCCACTCACCACCTAAAATAGAAGTGTCATCTGATACGAGCGAAGGCCATGAGCCCTCAAACAAATGGGCACACGAGTAGAGGGGTAACTGTGTAAAGGTTACAACTCTAAAAGTTTATTCTAGAAACAGAGGCATGTTAAATACATGCCCTGTGCTAGGAGCTAGTCATTTAAAAAGGACCCGTAACCACGGTGAACCTTGGACGAGTCTGAAAGCGCCTGACATTTTATAGCTAGAAAAGAAACAACAGAAAAGAGTCCTGTGGCTGTCTCGACGGTGCGCACGTGCAGCCAGCCCAGTGAAGACACCCCACAGAAGGACTGGCCCCCACAAAGCAGCCTCGCCCCTCAATGGTTTCCATACTGGGCACATCGCCCACTTACTTTCAATCTGGGAGTGGAGGTCATTGACGATGACTTGGAGCTGCCCAATAGTCATATCTCTCAGGTCCGTGGGCTTCAGACTTCTCTTCATCAGACATTCGCTTATGTGAGGCATGTGTGGCAGCTGAAGACACAAAAGGGGCAGCGGGGGTCTGAGCAGAGCTGCAAAGACCCTGGGAAAGACCCTGTCTGCTCTTAGGAGACCCACCCTCATCCACCCGCTTCTCTCCAGGTTTGGAGCCTAATCGCTTTCCCAGCCTCTGAGCTTCCCAGGGGTGGACCCGTATCCTACATCCATTTCTTGCTATGATGCCCTGTGCATCCCAAATGATACACTGTCTGCCTTGCAGGCTTTCTGGTTGGTCTCTGACACACACAAGTTATGGGGAAGATAAGTAACAGGAATGGCACGGGTAAAGTGAACAAAATCGGCTATTTAATACGTGATACCCTGCCACCATCCCCGTATGATACGCTCTGAACGCTTCTCTCACTGCGGCTTCAACAATCACCCCATCCTAGGCGCTGCTATCCACACCACACACGAGAAAACACACACGTGAGTCATGTGTCAGACCCCTGCAGCAGTCAGAGGCAGAGCCTATTGCGACTGCTAAGCCCAGGGCACTGACTCAAGACATCATGTCTCCTCCCTCAAAAGGCAGGGGCGAGACTTGATAGCAAGAGCGCGCTGTGGTATTAACACAGGAACACGGGCCATCTGAACCGAGGGCAGAGTTTACTTCTGTGAAATGCTGCCCCGTGTGTTTTTTTGGTGTGACAGTAGAAAGGAAAAAGAAACAGACTTCGTTCTTTCTCAATTGCCAGGGCTTCTGACAAACTGCCTCAGAGAAACCCAAGTTTGCATAACTCTGGGAAAGAACCCATCTTCGGCCCCGAACGCTCGCGGGCATGCCAGCCGGCGCTGCTTACAAGGTCAGCGACGGGAGACTTTTTCCTGTTCTGTTTTTCCACTTCTACTTGCATTTTGGCCATGGGTTTGGCCATGGCAAGGGCCATTTTGGCTTCGGCTTGTAGCTTCTTTTGCCTCGTGAGGAAGTCCATGTCGTCCAGGGATTCAGAATCCTCCTCGGTCGTGTCTCTATCGGAATAGGAAGAACTCTGCTTGCTCTGTGAGGGGAGAAAGAGCAGCTTCAAATTTCACTCCAGTTGCCCAGCACTCCGAGAAGGGAACAAGCAACTGGGTCCTCTCTCAGCATGGCTGGGGTGTGTGAGTGTGTGTGTGTGTGTGTCTGTCTGTCTGTCTGTCTGCCTGTCTGCCTGTCTGCCTGTCTGCCCTGGAAGCAATTCCACTACCTACTTGACCTCACTGTGGCCAGTCAGCCACACGTTACCTTAAAAAGGGCCCAGTTTAGAATGGTTCTGTTTTGAGCACAAACAGAAAGAGCAGCAGAAATTATCATGGGGTCATGTTAAATTACGGAACCCAGAGCCAGGGTCAGAGATGGTCTTCGGAGAGCAGGCGTCTGATGGCATCTGCGCCATGTTCAGAGGCCAACACACACTTGCTGGTCATTGGTACAAAGGAACAACACAGAAGGGGGAGCATCCTAGCTGCTAGCATTTGTGATTATTTGTAACTTCTAGAATATGTGAGAAAGGGCTGAGCTCCTAGTTCTAAATCCAGCAGGGAAGGATGCTTTCATATGTATATTAGTGAATTTTCTTTTGAGCACCAGTCAGCTTTGAACTCACTACGCAGCCTTGGCTGACTTTAAATTTGTGATCCTCCTGCCACAGCCCCCTAAGCACACACCACCATGCTCACCCTCCTTTTATATACTCTCTAAAAGCATTAGACAATTTCCTTCATAGAATAACTTAATAAACCTTATTTACCCCTACTGTGTCATGACTTTGATTTTGCAGTCAGTCATGGTCAAATTCTCGAAGCAGGGATCCCAAGGATGCTTCCTTTTCCACCTGGGTCCCAACCGAGTACAGCCAGGAAAGGGAAGCAGGCGAAGGCTTAGCTGGTGGCCGTGTGGACTTACCATGGGAGACAAGGGGGTGTCCAGGCTGGTTTCAGTCTTGCTGTCATCGGCATCGCTGTCCTTGTCACTGCTGCTGTCGTTGACAAAACATATCTGGAGGTTCATCCCACTCTGCAACCTGGGCAGACACAGAGAGGACACGAATTCTAAGCAGCTACTTGTGACCTGGGCCGTAGTGACTCAAGCCGAGTTTACTAACAGAAGAGAGCCGCATGGGTTCTTCATGTGGGGGAATAAGTGACCCAAATCATTCTACCTTTCCTTTTCGGTTGTAATTGTTGAGACAGGCTGGCAATCCTGCCGCAGCCTACTCTCTCCTACAAACGGAAATCTTATTAGAGGGCCGCCCAGGATTCCATTCTTCTGCCCACATCAGTTTGGGGTTTAAAGTTACATGTTATAGTATCCCGTGAAGAGCAAACACGTAGCTGGCACGCGCGCACACACACGGGTACTTCGTGTTTACAATTCTGTCTGTCAAGATGACCAGACTTCCGCTTACAACGCTGTGTGATGTTACCTAGGATTCTGTTTAAAAGGACAACCCAAAGAAGCTCGCTGGAGCCCGTATGCATACAGCTCTCTGCGGAAAGTCTCCTTCCCCTCCAGCAAGACTAGATCACGTGACGGAAACCTTTAAAGCTGGTGCCAAAAGCCAACAGAGAAAGCGCTCTTCTGTCATGCAAAGACAAAAACACTGCAGGTTTGTCCACGCCAAGAAACGTAAGGAAATCCCAACATGTTCAGTCTTAAACACACGTGCTTCTGCACAGCGCCTCTGACAACCAGCTTAAGGACATTCAGGATTCTGGAACTCCAGTAAGGATGCTCTTGGCAGCGGGATCAGGAAGGGCTAGCACTGCGATGAATATGGCTACACCGTGGTTAAAGCAAGTCTCATAGAGGTAGAAAGGACCACAGTGAGCCAGTCTAAGCCAGCTTTGGGGCAGAGGACATCAAATTTGCACTGGTGTCATTACTGCCACAGGGAACTCACGAATATCTGACATTTATGTATGCTTTTCTTTATCCCAAATAGATGGAGAAACTTTACACGCATTGCTCATATGACTTATTTTAAAAACGTTAGATTGAAAACACGGAAATCCATGTAACTGCCTCCCCCCACAAGGCTGCACTGTAATTAAGGTGGGTATGTGCTGCCACCTACTGTTAAATTCTGCAATTACACAAGCTCAGGCTTACTTATTTTTCCCTTCAGGAAAGGGCAGCCGCTCTCCAGTCCTCCCAGTAAATCCAGTCCTCCCAACATGGACAAGGATCCCGGCCACAAGTTCTGAGATGCCTGGTTTACAGTGAATCCCTAACCCTGAGTTGTTCAGAGCGTGGCAAGGGGCAAGTGCCCCGTGCGTATGAACTGCTTTCCCTTCTCCACTTTGTGGAATCTGGGCAAAGGGCCGGGAGGCTCTTGGGGCCAATACGGCTTTCTAAAGGAGCCTCCCGAGGCCCTTCTGCTAACAATGCTCACAGCAATCCCCGATGCTGTCCACCTTGAGAGACTGCTCAAGTCGCCTCCCGTAACTAGAAAGTAGCTGGCCCTCCTGTTGTGCCTGGACGTGCTTCCCTCAAACTATCTCCATCCGGTATGTTCCAGTTTCCCTTTGATCCAGAGAAATCGAATTTAACAAATTTGTGGTGGCTGCAGTTTGTCTAAAAAGTGGGAATCAAGCAATTTCTAACAATAAAATCAAGATCTATGGTTTGGAAGGTGACAGCAAAGACAGAGAGAAGGAACAGATTTTAAAAGCCAATCTCACCTGAACCTAGGATTACACAGCATTTCCTAGATATGCACAAGGCCGCTGGAGATAAAGACTGTGAAACTACAAAACAACCAGCAACAGACTCACACAACCAAGTTAAAGACTCCCGAGGACAAATATCTTCATTCTGAAGAAAGTGCGACTGCACCCTCTGCAGCTCAGCCTCAAACCAGTCACCCACCCACAGGGCGCATCCGTAAGCATTGTAAGAGCGGGAGAGGTAGAAGGAAAGACTCAGCAGCTGCGGGAAGTGGAGGAACATCTCAGGTACAAATTCCAAAAACTCCTTAGGAGCACAGTAGCCCCGTGGGAAACTCAAGGACCCTTGGCTGGGCCGGGGGTGCCTGGTAATTCCTTATAGTGGTAATCACCAAGGATCTATCACTCCCAGGAACGATGTGACATCAGAGCCGAGTCAGAGAGGGTTTTAGGAAAGCCATCTTAAATGGGCTCCCGCTTCAAGAGGGATTTGTTTGCCTTTAGCCTTTAATCGCATTTTAGGAGAAAGACAGCTCCGGGTCAACTCAACCACACTCCCTAAGCAGAGGCCTGGCTGTGGGGCGATGGGGGCCACTAGGTCTTCTAGGGCCACTGTGCCACAGTGATAATCCCCATCCCAGTCTTGCAGCCCGGCAGTGAGGTGTGCAGCTGTCTGAAAGGCTGACTTCCGAAAACTGCACTTCCCGGGGTCTCCAGCCCCATGCTGCCTCACTTGGAAGAACTGGACAGTTCATTCCGGATCATTGCGTCCTTGATCTCTCGAGCACGGTGCTAAGCGAAAACATTTCAATGCATCCCATTCAGGGTCATTTGATGTCTTAAAGGGATTTATGGGTGTGTTTGTGTCTACATGAGTGTATGCACACATGAGCATGAATGCCCCTGGAAGCCAGAAGAGGGTGCCAGATGCCGTAGAGATGGAATTGCAGGCATCTGAGAGCCACCAGAAATGGGTGCTTGGATCTAACTCTGGTCTGAGCCGTCTCTCTAAGTCCCGAATTGATGTTCTGAGTGGTATTTAGCAGAATACGGCATAAAACACCACCGGCAGTCTGTCTCGCCGGCTGAAGGCTGGTGTGGGAGAGGCATTACACAGGGGAGATTCAGCGGCTGGCTGTGGCTTCCAGTGAGAAGCTCGGCTCTCAGACAAGGGCTGTGCTGACTTCAAGTGCAGCTAGGAGGAAGATTATTCAAACGTACACGGGACTGGGAGAGCAGGCAGAGAGTTCTCTGCTGCCATAGGAGATCTCAAAAACACATTCACTGGTAGACAATTTGGTGAACAACAAAACTCAACCCCCCCAAAAGCCCCCCAGCTCTTCAGGCGCAGTGATACACCCTGTAATCCTAGCAGGGCAGTGGGGAGCGGGATGGTTGAGAGCTGAGGCCATCAGGGCTTCATGAGGAGTTCTGTCTCCAAAAGCAAAGGAACTGGCAGAGGGCTCAGTGGTAGAACACTCGCCTAGGGCATGCAAGGCCCTAGGTCTGATCGTTAGTGCTGCGGGTGGGGTGGTCTTTTAAAAACACAGAGACAAGACCGGTGTTCTCCAGAGAGAAGCAACCTCATGGTTCTACACTTTCCTGGTGACTTCCAGAGGGGCAGGGAAGACCGTAAAGAGGGTTCTTGTCCTGGGTCTTAGGCTGGGGTGATTAAGGGCTCGTCTGAGGGTGGCTCCGAAGCCCAGGGCTCCTCCTTGTTTTCCGGTTCTAGAAATGAGAATCTGGCTTTTGTGTAGCAATACACAAAAATATAAGATTCTGTGTGTAAGCATGGGCATGAGAGAGAGAGAGAGAGAGAGAGAGAGAGAGAGAGAGAGAGAGAGAGAGAGAGAGAGTGTGGCAGTCGGAGGAGGATTTCTTCTATCTCTATCCATCTTATTCTTTTGAGTCAGGGTCTTTCACTGCACCTGAAGTTTTGACTAGGCTGGCTGGCCAGTGAACTTCTGATATCCACCTGACTACGCCTCCAGTGCTGGGGTTAGAGGCACTGTTGTCAAGCCAGCTTTCGTGTGGGTGCCGGGGATTTGAACTCGGGTCCTTATGCTTGCACGGCAACCATCCTCACTCACCAAGCCATCTCCTTGACCCATTTTTATGATCCTCTGAAGATTTTCCAGTCTGCTCTTGTGCCTCAACTCTGCCATCACTCTCTGAATAGACTCTCCAGCTGGTGGACATATGAATTATCTCAGAGCTCAGAACCAAAGCACCAGGCACACACAAGAACTCTGGCGAGAGCAGTAAAGGGACCTTAGCGGCCTCTAACTGAATAAAGATGCTTAAGTCCAACTCAGATGGGCAGAAGTGCCCAGCTACTGGCGGGCTCCTGAGCAGAAGTACACACTTACCTCGTGTGCTCCTGAGGGCAGAGAATTTCAATATGCATCATCATTGTGACAATGGCATCATCAATGTGGCAATGACATCATTATTGTGACACAATGGCATCATCATTGTGGCAATGGCATCACCACTGTGACACAATGGCATCATCATTGTGACAATGAAATCAACTTTGTGGCAATGGCATCATCATTGTGACACAATGGCATCATCATTGTGGCAATGGCATCACCACTGTGACACAATGGCATCATCACTGTGACACAATGGCATCATTACTGTGGCAATGGCATCATCACTGTGACACAATGGCATCATCACTGTGACAATGGCATCATCACTGTGGCCATGGGTAAATGTCTCAAGGCTGCAGAGCCTGAGACCACCTGCTGGACTTCTGGCTTTTGAATCCAGTGAAATTTCCCCTGATGCTACTCTTCATCATGGGTTTTAATTTACTAGATCCTGCCTGTGTCTGGGAGCATAATTTTCAGGGCTCAGGCCTCCTATCGTTGCTCACAATTTCAAGGGATTTGTATGGCTTCACTCGGGAAACAGCAAGAAAGGACTTGTGTATGCCTATGGGCTTCAAGCTTGCATTGCTCGTTAACTGTCTACAGCCAGTGTGGCTCATGAGTCATAGGCGTGCTGGGCCATTCATAACTAAACATCTCCAACTAGTTTGTGGCCAAGCTGTTAGAATACATTATTTCCATTTATTTGAATGGATCTTTGATGCATTATTCAAAGGTTTTATACATAATGAATAATCCTCCATATTTTTCATGCCATTTTTCTGTTTCATATTGATTTCAAAGGGGATGGAGCATAAAATATGGATTATAACTACCCAAGGGCATGCATAAATGCATTTCATTTTTCTGGGACTACGTCACAAAGAAAGGGAGAACAGCAGAGGTGTGGGTGAGCTTTAGCTACACTCTATGTGGGATGGTGGCAGATCAAGAGGCGGCACCACTGCTTCATAAAGAATTGTAAAATACTTCTCCATCCCACAAAGTCTGCCTCTTTCTCTCCCCATTCACTGTGTCTTGTAGACATTTACCTTGAGGACTACAGAAATGCCTATTGATGTTTTAAAAAATAGTGGAAAGGGAACATGGTTTCTGCTTTTCCATTATTTGTTAGGAAAATACAATGCTATGTTTTTTGTTTTTTGTTTTTTTAATTCTAGTAGGACTGTGTAAACTTCCTCTTGCTATGAGGTATAGTTGAGAAACAGGAAACACTCTGTTGAGCTTTTAAAAATCACGCTGTCTATCAGCTACACACGTTGCTGGTTCAACATATGGCATCATCACACAAAAGCGTCATAGGTGATTTTCTTACGCATGCATAAAAGAGAAAAAGATTGCTTGATTATCCATCTACCCACCCATCCACCCA
>JAQHUG010000039.1:7767024-7802878 GCA_028555095.1 Dicrostonyx torquatus | reverse complement strand
TCCATCCATCCATCCATCCATCCATCCATCCATCCATCCATCCACACATGTGTGGATCAGACAAGAGCTCTGGAAGCTCCGTAGCATCAGCATCCTGGTGCTGAACACTGCTGTCCCTTTTTGGACACGGCACACACTTTCTAATTTGCTACAGTCCTACTACACTCTATTGGTCTTTATTTGGCATACTTCACTCATTCCAGTTTCTTGTTGGAGCCTCTAGGCACGTGATGGTTCTCGACCTCTATCAGCGGAGGCACGGCAGTTAAGTAAGGAGTAAAAAGCAGGTCTTCCAACAGGCAGCAAGTATTCATCAAACAATCATCATCCATCAAACTCAGTCAATCAGTCAAGGTGTGTGGAAATACACACACTGAAAGGGAACTCAGAAACACTTGGTGGATGCTGCCCATTCCGTACATGTGAAAGCAAATACTTTTGCTAACTGGACATTAATAAAATAAGATGTTAGCCAGGAATTTTCGAGCAGAGAGTTTCAGGTGAAAAGAAGTACGGCTGGCAGAGGGATGAGCCCAGGAGAGAGCCCGGAGGACCATCCTCCAGCAGCTGTGTGTCCAGAGAAGCTAACGGGTATTTCTAACTATGTACCAAAGAGTGGGTTATTTGATGGGAGAACGTGCCATTTTACGTCTTGTCCTGACCTGGCATCTTAAAAGAAAAGGCGGTAACTCTAAAGGCAGAGGATCAGTGACTGACCCTCACAGGGTCTTATAAACCCTACACACACTTCCCCCTTTTCTGCTTCCACCTCCAAGTCTGGCTCCCAAGCTTTCTGTTTGTATGGCTAAGAGGCTGCTAAGACCTCACGGTCACAGAATCTTCTTAGCGGCTTAAGCAGCTGGAGTAGGGGCCTCCATCCATCAGCTTTCCTCTGGAGAAGCATGGGCCTGTTCCCTAACCTGGGCTCCAGAGAGCTGTAAAGACTTGCCTTCCTCGGGCAGCTGCTGCTTCTCACTCCCCATCAGTGTCAATTTCCTCTGCTAATGACCACTTCCATGGAATTGAATTTGGAATTACAGGATTTTAATGTCAGGGAAATGTATTTTCAAGAGAAAGACTTGCTAGTATGAATGGAAGGCCAGAATGGGGCCTCTTAGGGTACTAGGCATAAAATAGCCGTCTCTCCCAGATGTCAAATATGGTCTATTTTCATCTTAATTGAGTTCAGATGATTTCCAAGAAGCCTATTTATGAAATAAAAAGTTGCCATTTGCGAGCATCTATTATAAGCCAGGCACTTTACCTACCCCACTCAGATGGGAAGCGCCGGGTGGGGGCCTTGCTTTACATATGATAAACAAAGTCCCAGGCGGCCAAACTGCACAAGGTCACAGTGGTATGCGTCCTCCCTCTTGAGGGGTTAGGGCACTTTAAGAAGGGTAGAATAAATTCATACGTGATAAAAAGGAAAAGATTTAAAAAGGAAGCAAAATAAAACCAAACATGAAACAAAAAGCTGGAAGCTGAAAAGGCTAAGAATAAAAGATAAAATATGAGCTGTTGCCCAGCTACCAAATACGCATGCACACGCGCGCGCGCGCGCACACACACACACACACAGAGAATGAGTGAGAGAGAATGTAATAGCTGTGAAAATGGCTGAAACATTCTGATATCATCTTAAGTGCGGGAAAAAAGGGCCATAAGCGGTAGCTACAGCGTGATTTCAATTTTATAAATAAGAATGCATAGGTAAAGGCCAATGCGGTAGCTCTTGGGCAAAAGTCGCCTCCTGCCGAATATGATGAGTTCAGTCCCCAGGGCTCACCATAATGGAAGGAACCGACTCCCACAAGCTGCCATCTCCACATGGCACACCTGTGCTCCTCACCCCACAAACACACACACAGATACAAAGTAGTATTTTCTTAAGCGTATGCAAAATGGGAGGCGATCTCTTAAGTTCTTTTCCACGGAAGACATTAAGTTGACATTAGCTTGTCTCTTTTGAATGCCTCTGAGTTGTCATGTGTGGGCCGTTAACAAGGATTAAAAAAGGAAAAGGAGCGCCCGGGAGAGTTGGCGGCGGAGCTCCTGTGTTGGAGGAAAGGTGAGTGGGGCCCAAGGTTTGACAGCTGCAGTCTGACTCAGACCACACTGAAGCAGGGGGCTGTGACTCACGCATGAGTCAGCCGGGACTCTGATTTTGGCAGCTGCTGTGGAGAGTGGGAGATGCTACGTGGGCAGCCGGGAACCCGCTTCCTTGTAAGTGAACATCTCTGTGGACAGCCTCTTCTACTCGCCCAAGCTGCCCCTCCCAACCTCCTCTCCCCGCATCTGCAGGAAACCACAGCCCCTAGGTAACTGGCAGCAACGGAACCCTGTTTCTCTATGACTTCCAGGCACTGTGTGCTAGAGCCGCACGGGGTCAAGACGCGAGCTTTCTTTTGTCGGGTGTCTAAGTGGCCCCTGCAAAATACGGCAGAGAAGGGTCAGTGTCTGGTGACTTCTGACATTGACTGGATTACTTGGATTTGTTTGTTTGTTTTGGTGATGGGGTGGGACCCGGAGACAGACAGACAGACAGACAGACACACACACACACACACACACACACACACACACACACACACACCAAGCTCGAGCTCCACTCTACCTTGTAGGCGAAGGCTTCAAGTTATCTTCTACTCTCCGACATGGAAACAGCTTACTCCTGGCTAACGATCACCCTGAGAGACATTCAGATGTTGTTGCTTAGGCTTGGGCTCTGTAGTAAGCTTTACCTTAAAAACCCCTTTCAAGCCTGGGGGCTGAGGAGAGGGCTCAGTGGCTAAGGGCCTTTGTTCTTGCAGAGGTCCTACGTTCTGTTCCCAGCACCCACCCAGCAAGGGTGTCACCAGGGAGGCAAGCAAGGCCCTGGTGCCACACATGATGTAGGTTCATGGAGAGTTCAGTTCTGATATGACCTTCACCAGATGCTGAAGCATCTGTCCAGGATAGGACCGCTGTGCTCATAAGCTCACAGCGTTATTTCTGCTTACACATGACCTGGATGTGATCACTTCGGTCAGTATTTTAGCACGGAGGAGAGAAGGGGGTGCCTGAGTCCCTACCCTCAACTGAGACGCTAACAGGCCTTGCAGCTTCTGAGGGAGGGACAGTTGGTTTTTGTTTGTGGCCCCTGGGAGGTTGACCATACTTCAGTGGTGCCCTCCCCCTACCCACGAGCATATATGGATGACACATGCTGGACTCTGTGGGTTATTAAAACAACAAACACGAAGATGGGATGGGGCGAGAAGAGAGGAGCAGTTCTGGAAGGAGTTAGGAGTAGAAGCGGGGGATGAATATGATCAAAATCACTTGTATGATCTCTTAAAGAATTGATAACAGAATATAAAAAAGTGTATGTCCAAACAAGCCTAAAACGAGTCAGCAATTAAAATCAAAATTCTAAGTGCTGCCAGGGCATTTAATTGGCTATGAGTTGTGTTTTTTTTTTTTAATTTTCATTTGCTATAATCAGCAGTGTGTGGAAGCAAATAAAAATGCAACAGAAATAAGGACAGCAAACCCCAAGACAGCAGAAAGTGGGTGCTCTTCCGGGTACTGAACTCCCCTTCTCACAAGAGCCTGAGGAAGAAGACACAGTTATCGCCCCATTTTACAGACGAGGAGGCTGAGGCACCAGTAAAGTCATCAGCAAGTGCTACCAAGTGGCTGCCAGGGCTCCAAGGCAGGTCCTCTAACCCTTAAGACCCTGCCAGGCTACTTGCTTCCTAGTATGGATCCAGACAGTGCTGTGGGACGGTGGTGGTTGCAGGGGACTGCTGTGATCTCGGTGAGGAGACAGACCATTGCTCTGTCCTCTGAATGCCTTGTGGGAGATGATGAATCTGGGAGCAGCTGATGAGAGGCACCAGAGCCTGGAAGAATGGGGTGCTAGGATGGAAGGGCAGGAGTCTCTTCTTTTAATGGCGTTTTTACTGATACTTTCTATTTAACTGCGGGTCCGTTATACATCTGAAAAGACGTAACACATTATGACCACCAGCCAGCCCGTCCCATAATCGGTTTAAACAGCAACATGCAAGGGCTTGTGTTCTCAGTAAAAACATCTTCCATGGGTTTCCTGCATGTGTTAATCTGCAAGGGAACCATCTGAAGGGCACATGGACGTTTTATAAGATTGAATTAAAGGATGGCGTTGCCTGGGGATGTAGCTGGCTTGAGCTACTTGAGCTCATGACAAGCGCGAGACTCCGAGCTCAGTCACCAGCAGTGAAAGAGGAGGCAAGATGCCCTTAGACCTTTGGACGACCAGAAGCTCACTGCCGTCAGTGGGCTTCTCTCCCAGTAGCTTCTGCACACCCAAGGCCCAACGCATGCGCGTGACCACCGTCTAAAGGGAGTGCAAATTTCTCTGATGGCATCAGGAGAACCTGTCAAAGATTATGCAAAATGAAAGCTATTTCCTAGAAGCTCGTTTAATTAAACATTCAGCTGTCCACCGAAGCCAACTTTTAATGTAACACGTAACCCTATGCCCACCCCAGCCCTTTTTGCAACAGCTCAGGCAATTGAATTCTCATTGTTGATAAAAAAAAAAAACATTCATAAGACAGGGCACAGCTGGTTATGCCTTTAGCAAGATGTCAAATTCAGCCTGCACAAAATGAATTGCACCTAATTAACTGGGGTCATAGGCATTATTGTAAAGCCAGGGCTATTTATTAGACAAAGAAAACTTCACAAACACCAATTTGCTTTTCTTTCAGATTTGTGAAAGAGAAGAATTGCTTACACAATTAAATTTGTTTTGCTATTTTAATCTTATTACTTCTCAAAAGATCCACTTTAAATCCCGGTTCCCTTTTGGAGTTCTGTAATATTTGAGAATACCAGTGGTCTCCTGGAAGCAAGGTGTTCAGAAAAGACAGGTTTTCGGTAGAGTGCCAGGTGACTGGACAAAAAGAAATGAAAATAGATGCTGTGCCACAGTGCGCCGTGACGCTGGTGCCATCAACGTCAAGATTAAAAAAAACAAAAACAAAAACAGAAAAACAAATGAATAGCACGTGCATGAGATTAACGTGAAGTCTAAACGATACACCACACATGACAAATAAGTCCCTTTAGTATGCACGCCTCATCTCATGGAAGATGGTCAGCCTGTCTCTCAATCTGCGCTGACACACGCCACTCCGCTTACTTCCAGGAAATTGTGCAAAAATTATTACTGTTAGATGCAAGACGGTGATTCATTTTCTTGGCAAATGATGTTGGCTCAGTGCTACACACACACACACACACACACACACACACTCACGCACGCACGCACTCTCAAAGCCCCTGTAAATCTCTTTTCTTTAACGCCTCCTGAGTCCAGTCTTACGGTTTAGCTGAACTGGCCTTGCTTTCCGCCCTCGGGCCCAAACAAGGACCAGGAACCAGGTGTTTGCTATTGGCCTTGCTTCTGCCGGTCACCAATAAACCTTCACCGAGGAAGAAATGGATTTTGATTTGGGGATGTTGGGATGGATGAGATGAGTAAACAGTAGTCATTATTCAAACCAGCTGCTCAAAGACACTCTGGGGAGTTTGTTTTTATCATACAGCCTGGAGGGAAGGATACAGCTCGCCTAGCTCTGCAAGGGCAATAAAGAAGACGGTTATTTGGGATATCTTTATACTGATGTATGTTAAGGAAAACCCACCTTGAGTTAAGGTAAGAAGAGAGTGAAAACCCAGACTTCTCCGTGGCTATTGTAAGAAAAAGAGAAGGGAGAGAAGGGACAAGTTTTCTTTTTCTTTTTTTTTTTTAAAAAAAACTTTGGGACTTTGGACTCGGAAATGGTTCAATGCTGTAGTTGGGGCTTAACAGTCAGTAGTGCTGAGATCAATGTTTCTTTCTTTCTTTTTTAAAGATTTATTTATTATGTATATAACATTCTGCCTCCATGTGTTCACGCATGCCAGAGGAGGGCTCTAGATCTCATTACAGATGAATGTGAGCCACCATGTGGTTGCTGGGAATGGACTCAGGACCTCTGGAAGAGCAGCCAGTGCTCTTAACCACTGAGCCATCCCTCCAGCCCGAAGGGACAAGTTTTCTATGTGATGTCAGGTTGGGTTGTAATGTTTGAAAATAATAGCTTTCCTAGATGCCTACTGACGGGTCCAGCCTGTGTCCTCGCAGCAGCCAGGCCTGCTCCCATCCCCTCCACACTAAGCTATGCAAGCTCAAAACGTAGACACGGAAAAGTCATCATTAATGTGGCCAGGGAAAATTCTACAGGAAAGCACTATACTGGTTGTATAAGAAAAGCTGGAAAGGGAGGCGTGTCTATACTCTCGGCACGTAGGGGGTTGCAGTAGGAGGATGGAGAGGTGAAGGTCTGTCTTGGCCTTATAGCAAGACCTTTCCCTGTCCCCCAAGAATCTTACGAAACCTGCTATTTCTTGGAAATCTTATTTCAAAAAAAAAAATAGGTAATCCACTTTTCTTATTTCCTATTAAGCAGTTAAGACCTTTTTCAAGACGATAAAAGATCAGACAGTCTCAGTTTAAGAAGGTGATTATCACTGGATTAGCAAAGTTTGAAGGAAAATGTGACACTCCGTGTATGCCACACTCAGTACCAGTCAGGTCTAATGAGCTGTGCTACGCAGCAATATCCAACATTCTCCGGCTATAATAGTAGGCATAAAATGTCTTTATGGGATTATTGTAAGCCTAGCTTACATTTAACCGCTTGCCACTTTAAAAAAAAAAAACTGTATTAAGTGAGCTGACACCGTCTAGAAAAACCCAGCACTGCTGAATTTGAACTCGAAAGCACAGGGCACATGCTGAGGCTTGACACACGCAGATTTGCACACCCCTCTGGAACTTCTCGCGTGCTAGATATGACAAACTTTTTGCAGGTAAATTGGTATCCGTCCTTTAAAAAGCACGGGCAGGAAGCAGATCGGTTTTCCAGAGATCTCATTCACTTCAGTGGACCCCGCCTTAAAAGCAAGTTTACAACTTCAGAGTCCAATACTTGGGGTGCCTGATGCTTACTATATTGGCCTCAAACTCAGTCTAATCTTTCTGCCCAGTCTTCCTTGTGCTGGGCCTGTGTTCCCGTGCTTGACTCTGCCAATTAACCTTAAATCTGGCATTCCCTTTCATGCTGAGGACTGAGCTCTTCAGGGTAGCAGATTCACGACAGGTCTCCCTGGTTCTGGTTGTCTAACTAACCTAACGCATATGCTCTGGCCCATTTTGGAGTACTGTACTGCTGAGCTGACACCTTCAAATACTTCTGCAAGAGGCAAGGTATTTGCAGCCCAGTAAAAAGCTTCTGGAATGACTGGTAGTGATTGGGGTAGGGTTTGGTGGGGGTGGGAGGGGAACAGAGTAGGTGTTGGGAGATAGTAACCAGAATACAATATAAACATGTATGAAATTAGCAAGGAACAAAAGTAATCAATAAAAACACTTAGAAAGAAAAATAATACATCCCAATAGCCTAAAGGGTCACATTATATAATAGCAACTGAGCTCTCCTGGAGTCTGCCCCAATCCCCACATTATCGCAGATGAAGGTGACGATGGTCAATCAGAGCAGATTTTCTACTGACAAGATAGAGTGATGTTTCTTAGAAACATTTAGGATCCCTATTAAATATCATCTGGAGGGGAGACTAGAAAAGTCATCCTGTTCTCACAGAGGATGAGCTCATCCGAGAACAGAGACGAGCCCATCTGAAGGAGCAGGCTATAAATAATCTCCCTAGGGCACGCCAACAAGTCCAGCCTGTTATGCGCTACCGCGAAGCACATTTGTGTTTGCGGTGCTTTCTCCAGGGGGAGGAGGAGTCGGTGCTTTTCCAATCTGGCTCTGCTGTAAGTCTCAAGTGGCTCTGGGAGTTCTAGGGAGGGGATGGAGAGAGGCACCAAAGGGTGGGGAGAGCGGAAGAGGAGGAGGAGGCAGCACTTTCTGGACATCAGTATTCCAGGCACCCCAGTTCCCGACGCTCAGTACTCCCCGATCAGAGAGGGAACATATGGGGTTTCTTCATAGAATTTTATTTGAGAAGATATTTCTGCTGAAGTCAACCAGCACTAAGAGGCAGAGGCAGGATGCTCTTTGTGAGTTCAAGGCCAGCCAAAGGGACATAGTGAGGTCCTATCTTCAAAACAAAACAAAACAATACAAAAACCCAAAGCAAGACAAATATTGAAAACCTCCATGAGACCTAACCATAACATAGGGAAAACCACTAACTACCCGTTCTTCTGAAATTCTATTAAACTAGTATCTGTCAAGGGAAGCAACGGCACGGGTGTATGAAAACTATAGAATATAAATGGAACACACATAGACAGCAATCTAAGTGCTGCTTCAGCTGCCTTTAGGCTGGCAGGTAAGGAAGGGGCCACACGAATGGCATGCTATGGACCGATCCCACAGAAGCCTGCAGTATCAGGGGAGCAGGGTAGAGCTCCGCACAGACTCAGGCCACTTAGAACAGCTCTCTGCCTGGCTAATCTCCAGCCTGGAACAACCAGAAGTGCTCTGGACTGGGGCACCTTAGATACATGCTAAACTTCCAAACATTGCCTTCCTGGGTTATCAGACACTGCTGGACAGGCTTACAACCCCTCACCAGACAGTTGGAAGCTTCTTTTCTATGCAATTCACAAGCCGAGGTAAAAGACCAGTAGAATTTTTTTCACTTTCAATGGGTGGCATTCTGGGGCAAGAGTGCCCCAGTTTGGCCAGTTTCTCAGTGAGGATCCCCATTCATTTGTTCAACAGCACTCAGAGAGTCTGCG
The DNA here is from genome assembly GCA_028555095.1 of Dicrostonyx torquatus. NCBI lineage: Eukaryota > Metazoa > Chordata > Mammalia > Rodentia > Cricetidae > Dicrostonyx > Dicrostonyx torquatus. The sequence continues at coordinate 7,794,090 of JAQHUG010000039.1, read as the reverse complement.
TTACTTCACATGGTTGCAATGGTAACAAATATAACAAAGACTTGTTTACCAGTAATTTATATCTGAGTGATGGCAGTGATGCAGAACAGATTTAAATATATTATATAATGTCTTAATTCGAGTAACAAGGGCTAAGGAGAAAACCAAATCAAGGAAAGTGGATAAAGAGGATGAGAGGGAAAATGGTAAGAACATGTGTGTTTATTCTTAATAAGGTGACCAGAGAAGGTCTCTCTGAGGAGATGGTATATGTTAAAAAAAAATACAACCCACAATGTAAGACAGTAAGATAGCCTTTATTATCCCATACTTAATTATTATCAGCTGGAAAGAAAAATAAAGAAACTTAAGAAAAAATCATGGGCAATATAAAGTTCAGCAACACCTGTTTAGAACAGTCAACCCAAAACTTAAAAAGTTTCAGTGAAATAAACCATGCTAGCAATTAGAAATACCTAGAAAAATACATCTCATTAGAAGTGACTCAAGAGGGCTGGAGAGATGGCTCCGAGGCTAAGAGCACTGGCTACTCTGCCAGAGGACCCAGGTCAATTCCCAGCAAGCACATGGTGGCTCACAACCATCTGTAATAAGATCTGGTGCCCTCATCTGGCCTGCAGGCATATATGCAGGCAGAACACTGTCTACGTAATAAATAAACAAACCTTAAAAAGATATGAAGTACTCAGCAGGACAACAACAGGATGTCCAGGAAGAGTCCCAGTGAGTGCAGTGTCGGTAGGGTAGCAGAGAGGGCCTCAAACCAAACCAATAATTCTTTGCAATGAGCACCTACTTGCAAAGATGTATGGGTAAAGGGTTTACTGAGTGACTCACTGTGCCACAATGCAGCTTCCATGAGATTCCCTTTCTTCCTTTTTTTTTTCTGTTTTTCTCCTTTTTTATCTTAAATTTTATTTTGTTTTATTGAAGTTAGGGAGGTTGCAGGGGCAGAGGGAGGATGCAAGGGGACAGGAACCCATGGGATCAAGATGCATCATATGAAAGACACAAAGAGTAAATAAGAAAGGAAAGAATAGGAAAGGAATGGAAGGAAGGAAGGAAGGAAGGAAGAGAGAGAGAGAGAAAGAAAGAAAGAAAGAGAAAGAAAGAAAGANNAACCCATGGGATCAAGATGCATCATATGAAAGACACAAAGAGTAAATAAGAAAGGAAAGAATAGGAAAGGAATGGAAGGAAGGAAGGAAGGAAGGGAGAGAGAGAGAGAGAGAGAGAGAGAGAGAGAGAGAGAGAGAGAGAGAGAGAGAAAGAAAGAAAGGAGAAATGAAAAAAGGAAGAAAACAGTGAAAAGTAGGTACAATCAAGTATCTCTTAAGGAATGGAGGCAGTTGTTGACCAGACGCAAAAACACTAGATCAATAAGGGTGAGCTCTACTGACGTCACAGAAGTAGACCATTACAATTGTATGTAGGCATTTTTGGGGACAATAGGAAAGAAACGTAAGTTCCAGCCCATTTTTAAGCCAGCATAATTCTGGCTTAAAATTAGACAAAATATTTTAAGAAAAGAATATGAAAGACCATGTCAACCATGAACATAAATGTTACAACCTTAAGCATGATATTAAAATAAAGTATATGAAAAAAGATAATCAGCTATGCAAGGATGGTTCAATGTCCTGAAAATCTATGATGTACTTCACCGTCATACTGGCTATGCAAGGATGGTTCAGTGTCCTGAAAAATCTGGGATGTACTTCACCGATTCATTAACAGATCAAGATAGAATGACAAAACTATTTCAGCAATGAAGAAAAATCATGTGATAATATTAAATTATTAATAAGCATTACCAATTATATAAAGAGAATAATTAGATGTGACATATAAGTAACATCACTCTAAACAGGGAAACTGTAGAAATAGCCTTTTCCATACGAGGAACGAGCTAATGATTCCGACCACTGTGGTCTCTAATCCTCGCTGTATACAAATACCTGTCAAGTACAAAAGAAACAGGAAGAAAACAGAGGCCAGGGACTGGAGAGAAATCAACTGAGCCACTGCACTTTGTAAAAGATGTTATTGTTTAAAAATCCCCAAAGAATCTCTGTAACCCACAGACAACTCTAAGAAGTCACAGAAGGAATACCAGCAGTAGTAAAGTGAAGTAAAACCCACTGGTGACGGAGCACAGTGGGGGAGCACAGTGTGGAGCACAGTGGGGGAGCACAGTCCAGCACCCACAGGACTGGAAGACCAGCAGTAGTACAGCAGTGTAAGACCCACTGGTGACGGAGCACAGTGGGAGAGCACAGTGGGGGAGCACAGTCCAGCACCCACAGGACTGGAATACCAGCAGTAGTACAGTAGTATAAGACCCACTGGTGACGGAGCACAGTGGGGGAGCACAGTGGGGAGCACAGTGGGGGAGCATGGTGGGGGAGCACAGTGGGGAGCACAGTCCAGCACCCACAGGACTGGATCTGACCCTCTCCCCCACAGGAAAGGCGTTGAAGGGGACTTGGCTAGCTTAAGAAGCTAACTGTATTTCTTTCTCTTCGGCAGCAAGCAACAAGAAAGCTTTATTACAAGGAATGTAAGGAGCCAGAACAGGAAGTCTCTAAGCCTCTAGCAATACGTCTAAAAAACAGGTGCAGCATCTCTAAAGGGAAAACCACAAATCCTTGATTTTTAAAAAGGCTTAATAAATGGAAAGACAGACCCTGTTCATGGATAAGAATACTTCATACTGCGAAAATGTAATTCTTCCTAAATTGGTCTGTACACGGATTCAATGAGAATCTTAAGAAAATAAAAATCTGTGAAATTATTTCACCGAACTTGATAATACGACAGATTTATATACAGGAATAAAAATACTAGATCTATTCTCTCATTTTAATAAAAGCATTAATTTTCTTTTTGTGTGATTGAAAAGATTTAGGGAGACTTGACTGTCCAAACACTGGAATGTATTTTGAAGCTATTTTAATAGTTTTGGAGCAAGAGTAGAAACAAGAAATGAACAAGTAAAGTAAATATTCCCATGACTGTAAAGCATGGGAAGGAGTGATCTGCAAGGTCAGGGAGTGAAGGAGGCAATTAATTAATTAGCTAATTAATTTTATTATGTTTAATGTTCAATGCAGCAGTTTATCTAGCCGCTTTGGTAGCGATGAGCTTTGGGACGTTCCGGAATGCTTGTTATTGTCATACTGCTGCTCATAGACCTCCTGTCCCTGTCTTCTGCACAGGCAGGAGAATTTCCCTTTAATTTAAAAGTAATAAAATGGTTGCTATAAAGGGAAAGAAGAAAGCAGTCTTCTCTCACACACCTTATAAAGAAATCAACCGACTGATGACAGACGTCTAAAAACCAACACTTTCAACTTTCGGCACGCCTAGCAAATATCTATTGGGCCACGGGTAGAGAAAATTTTGTCTGTCTTTTGAGACAGGGTTTTGTGTAACACAGGTTTGCCTTTAACTTGCTACCTAGTCAGGTGGGCCTTGAGCATTTGACCCTTCTGCCTATACTTCCTGTGCCCCACGATTCAGGTAAGCATCACCAGGCCCAGTTAGGGAAGACTCTTACATAAAATTACAGGCAACACTGACCAGAAAAAAAAAATTACTTGTACTAAAATCAGGTCTTACTGTCACAAAACACATAAGGAAGTGGGAAAAAAAGCTGAGAAAAATATTTGCAATATATATTTAGGATTTACAATTCATAATACGGAATAATGTTATGATGAACTAACCTTGATAAGGAAAAGCATGAAGAAGAAGGAGGAGGTGGAAGAGGAAAGAAAAACCAGAAATATGAAATACGACACAGACATTTCACAGAAGAGGAAACGCAACTAGTTAATAAACCAAGATATGCTGCCATAGCTCTGTTTAACTAACAAATGGGGTTTTAATGGCATTAGGAAACTCTGGAAGTTCTCAGAGCCGCAGGGTCCCTGAAAGACTGCTGCTAAGGGAGTATCCCGTGACGACCATGGTGGAAAATGATTGTCATTGTCTCAGCAGTGTGAACACACGTGTATTAGCCTCCCAAGTCCACCCTCGTGTGCACACCAAGGAGAAATTCCCCAACCAGGCAGAAGACATGGGCAAGGGTTTATGAGCAGCAATGGAACAAAGGTAAGCATGCCAAGAACATCCCAATGTCCATCATTTCAGAAGTGGCCATGTGAGCTACCGCATTTACTTAGTAGAATGTACAGTGGGATTGGAAACACACATGCACAGGCAGAGAGTACAAATGAGTCAGTTCCTATTCATGTCAAACAGTAACACGTCTCAAGTAACTGAAATATGCTATAAGGGTCAGGAGGAATAATGTCTGATCTCAAGAACAGTTAACTACACATTAGGTAGTTAACTGATCCTAAATCGCGCTGTAACTACACAGGGAGAATGAAGGGAAGAATGTGGGCATATTTATGGGCAGAGTGTGATAAAGATAAATCCCAATTTCCTTCCTTCCTTCTTTTTCTCTTAGACAGGACTTCTCTGTGTAGCCCAGGATGTCCTGGAACTCACTCTGCACACCAGGGTGGTCTCAAACTTGTAGACTAGAGAACCATCTGCCTCTTCCTCCGGAAAGCTGGGACTAAAGGAATGTGTCTCCACCACCTGGTCTGATAAATCCTAATTTTTTAAAAAAGATTATTTATTCTGTATACAACATTCCTTCCATGTATGCTTGCATGCCAGAAGAGGGCACCAGATCTCATTATAGGTGGCTGTGAGTCACCATGTGGTTGCTGGGAATTGAACTCAGGACCTCTGGAAGAGCAGTCAGGGCTCTTAGCCTCTGAGCCATCTCTCCAGCCCCTAAATCCTAATTTTTCACAGTTGAAACTACAGATAGTTATTTGAACATACAAGCATTTTATTTAGACATGTATGTAAATACCTGAAGTAGCGACCAAGCAGCTAGGGCGGACTGCTTCCAGATGCAGGCCCGTGCGGTACACACGTCACAATACACAGTTTTGTACATTATAACAGAACAGGGTGTGGGGGGCAAGGAATGATGAATATGGCCACTGCCGCTTCTATGAATATATGCGAACACGTATTTGGTTAATGTGCAAATACGTTGTACCACAAATATATTAAATACATCGGATAAGAATGCACAGGTACAAAGACGGTCTCCCCATTTGTACCAGATGGAGGAGACACTGTTAAGTGACAGATGGGGCTTCTAGAAAAGACATTCTGGCCCCCTGGGAGTATAATAGAGCAATAGCAAAAATCTGTAAGGCCACGCACAATGCCAAATCTCCTCATTTCTGACTCAGAAAAATAAGGATGAGTAAAAGAAAATGAGCTATTATTCTCATAATACAAAGTAGATTAAGACAAGCCTGCAGGGAGAATGCAGGGTTCCAGGTCAGAAGGTTTTCTGCAACAGCCACTAGGAGGTGAAAGGCCAGGGGCAGACCAACTTTCTGGCTCCTGAGGGTAATCCTGCCACAGGAGGCTGGTACCCAGCTAAGGAAGAGATGCCTTAACATTCCGTGGGCAAACTCGAGCGAGCCTCATGATGCACCCACCTACCTGTACTGCTCTCCAATCTCCGCTGGTTTACACGACTCTCTAAGGACCAGACAAGGCTTATTAAAATCAGGGCAGGATAGGTGGGTATCGAATTGTCTAACTCTGGGCCTTGCACGACGCAGAGATACAGCAGTGGTCCTCGGATTGCATGAATGCCTGACGATATCATTTGTTGCCAGCACTGAAATGAACGCTGTCTGTCTATGCAGTCTTTACACAGGGTGTGTTTGCTTTAGGCTCAAAAGACAGGGAAACAGACATGGTGGGGGTGGAGGGGGTCAAGAAGTGATGATGGGTCTTTAGTTACTACCCTCTTCATGCAGACAATGTTCTATATGCTTTCATCGATCACTTGGAATGTAATACTTTTGAAAAGGATCTAGACTTGCAAATGTAGCCCACCAAATGGCACAGTTATCAGCTAGGAGCAGCACAGAAATGCAGGGTTTCAAGCTCAGCCGAGAGATACGGACTTCGAACCTTCACCTTAGTTCCCCGGCGACACGTAAACACGTCAAAGGTTCAGAAGCCTTTTCTGTTTTCCTGGCAAACTTGGAACCTTATCATATTTTATCTGGAAAGGAAAGCTATGCAAATTACCAATAACATCTTGAAAGAAGAAGTGATAAGTGAGTTATGATACCCTAAAATCAATCAAGAAAAATCACCTGGGAGACAAGATAAGAACAGTAATAAACACTGAATAATCAAAGGGAGAATTATACTTCTTACGTAATAGTATTCATTGCAATCAAACATACTGTGTGTGTGCGGGGGGGGACTCTGGGTAACTTGGGGCTGTTTAAGGGGAAATCTAGTGGTCTGCCACAGGCATAAGGCATCAGTGGCTTAGGCCTGTTGCCTGGTCACGCATCCCCCAACACTGTACTATCTGTGTTCTCTTCAAAGAAAAATGAAATATAAAAATGTGACCCTCATGTAACTGGGCAATGGGCCATAGCAACAACACCACGGAAAATGAACCCACGCACAGGTGGGAAAGGATCTGCCTAAAAGCCCGCACGAACCACACATGGACACAAGGCTGCCGTTTATTGGACATGCAGGCACCACACGGCACACGCCAGAGAATCGACTCCCGAGCGCACTCACCTCGAGGAAAGGCTAGGCTTCCCGCTCTTGCTGCAGCTTGTATAGATTCCCGGGCCATCGTCGAAGAAGCTCCCGAGGGCCAACTTCTGTCTGATCGACTCTCTCTCATTTTTCTGTGCCTGAAATTTCGAAGAAAAAAAAAAAGTGCTGATCAGTAGGCAGACACATCACAAGCTTAGGCCGTCCACCTTGCAAAATTTCTTGGACTGTAACATTAGACGGAAAGAAATAAATGGGCTGTAGTCCAGAGAGGTTTCAGTTCTTAAAAGCTGAAATGAAACCAGTCTCTTCTGGCTTCAAGTCCAGTTCTTTGGTTAGGTGATCTCTAGGTTAGGTGATCACTGTGGTGCCAATCCATCCATCTCCCCAGGTAGCTGGAGTTGGTTTGTAACCACCACCTCAGTTACGTTCTAGTCAGGGCTGACCAACAATTTCTCCTACATTCAATCACCCTGGTCCCAAATGAGGCTTGTCCCCAGCTCGTCCCTTCTCTGTCCCTTGTATGTCCCTTTGAGCCCACACCCTCGACAACATGAATAATAACTCATTCAGCCATGCACACTGAATTCTGAGAACTGGCTGATGTCACAGCTTGGTCCGGCACAGAGCCTACAAACAAGACCAATGCCACATCTGCCTGGCTCGGGCTTATGGCTTTGCTGGGTATAACTGTTTCTGTCTAGGAGTTTGCCTCCTGTTACCAGAATATGTCTGAGCATGTATGAAATGCCTGTGATGGTGGGAGAGCTGTAATCGGCCTTGTCGGTCTCATCTGTTTGATTCGAAGCATGCACAGTAAAAAGACTTGAGCAGTTGCTGTGATCATTTGGGTATGTTTACAATGCTCGGCTTCCTGTTAAAAAGCCCCATAAAAACTCACCATGCTGAACTTTTAAGCCCTTTAAACAATGGGGGAGAAGATTAGAAATAATTTCCTTAGTTAAAAGATAGAACTACTACAAAAACAACCGGGAAACCTGGGGCTGAGAAGATTTGGGGGTTTCTGTTTCGTGGGATGAAAAGGTTCTGAGTGGGACCATGAGTCAGTTGCTAAACACTGCTCCCACCCCTGCTGGCTACAGAACTTGGGGTGCCAGTGTTCTTTCTAGAGATGGTTCCCATCTGTGCATCCCTGTGTCAGAGAGATGAGCTGGACATCCAGGTGGAAGGATAGGCTGACAAAGGACTCACTTCAGTCCCACGTGAGAGGCAGAAGGCAGTTAGGGTCGCAGGTCACATGTGGCTGTCTGCATTTCAATCTAACAATTGGTTAATTAAAATCTAAATTCAGCTCCTTAGTCAGTCTGGCCTCATTTCAGGAGCTCAACAGCCATCGGGATGAGTATTGGATATCATATCGCACAGCACAATAAAATGTGACAGCACAGTATTCTATAATGGGTTCCCAAGTTCTGGCTTCAACAAGCTATGTTAGAATGAACTAGGGCTTTTAAAAGACACATCCTGGGGTGCTGGATCCAGACAATCTCAGAAGGTTTGAAAACCTGTAATCCAAAGAGAGCTCACCTCTCCTCTCCTGTTCTCCAAAACTTTTATTCTCGAACCCCAAAAGCATTCTTCTAACTGACACTCAGCAATGACATCTATCTGTGCACCAGCCCCGCCCCCCATTTTGTCACATACAAAGGATATTATGTAATACCAGGAGCTTGTGTATGTGTGTGTGCGTGTGCGCGCAATACATGTGCATGCACACACAATACAGGCACACAATGTTTCCATTTGGGTATTTCTTACAAGGAAGATGGTGACTTCATTCTGCTTGTTGGCCCTGCTCCAACACCGAGTGCTAAGAAAGTCACCATGAGATTGTCAAGGGAAGCAGGAATGCCTTTTATGTGGCTAGCCACTCACAACTGTAGTGTTGGCACCCCCATCAAGGCCTACCCCCCTCTCAAATACAGACCAACCTGTGACACCCACCCCGACCATCTGCAGTTAGCAAAAATTTAGCTCAAGTCAGTGAGCCTGTGGCTCAACCACAAGTCCTCAGCAGCCAGGAAACTATTAAGCAGAGCTGAATATCGAAACAAAACCCAGGAGGTGTTGTAAGTGTTCGTGGCTGATGGTCAGCACCTTGCTGCTCCAAAATCAGTCTGGATCTGGAACAGGTGTTGAGGAAGGGCAACACCCACCACCACTGTACTGAACGCAACACCCACCACCACTGTACTGAACGCAACACCCACCACCACTGTACTGAACGCAACACCCACCACCACTGTACTGAACGCACCCTTTGGTTTTTTTTTTGATTTTTCGAGAGAGGGTTTCTCTGCTTTGGAGCCTCTCCTGGAACTAGCTCTTGTAGACCAGGTTGGTCTCAAACTCACAGAGATCTACCTGCCTCTGCCTCCTGAGTGCTGGGATTAAAGGCATGCGCCACCACCGCCCGGCCACCCTTTGCTTTCTTGTCCTTTCTTTCTGGAAAACACAATGCTACAGAGATTGCCATTGGAGGGGGAGGGGGCACAAAAACATATTCCTCCTGTTTTCCTTTCTGGATCCCACTGAACAAAAATAAGGCAAACAGCGAGACTATAAATGTCAACGATAATGCTGTTACTTAGAGAGATCGTTGCTAACAGTTGGTATATTTCCTTCCTCATCTTTAAAATTTTTTTGTGCATATACTGAAGACTTCCCATATAGCACTCCATGCTCTTTGAAAACACACTTTCAAATGATTGCTTACCATTCCCCGCCCCCCTCTATGGAGTTCCCCTCTACAGTTAGCCACTTGGGGTTGTGTCAAATTAAAAATAACATCTTTCCATAAATCCCAGCCGCCATGTCTGATGGTTTCCCAGGGATACTTTTCTGGAAGTGGGACTGCCAGATCAGCTGTGTGTGAACATTGGTTGAAGCTCCTGACACATCTTGTCACATTGCTCCAAAGGAAAGCCGCTCCCGTTCACATGGCCACCAGCAATGCAAAGTGAGCTTCTGTTGCGTGCGGGATGACATGGAGCACTTGCTGCTGCTGCTTTTAGTTTGATAAGCACTGGCATCCGGCTTGTTTCAACGCCTTCCATTTATCAGTGAGAATAAATGTTTAAGTGTTTGTGTGACTGTATTTTCTTTCCTCCCAGTTACTTATTCCTAGATTTGTTTATTTTCTACGGTGATCTGAGAGCTTAAAAATCTGCTGTATTACGGAAATTTGTCCTTCTGACCTTTAGCTGTGTTTTGTGGTTAAGTCATTAGTTTGCTCCCTCTGTCACATTGCTGGTGGCTTTTGTGCATGGAAGATTCTTCTCATTCAGACTGGAAAATAACCTCCATGGATGACGGAGAGTTAACTGAGAGAGTTCTCAGCAGCTGGCTGGTGGCAAGGTAACCCCCGATACATAGTAACCTAATGGTTAATCCTCCAATAACTTCCGTTTAGAAGATGAGAAACTGTGGGTAACGAAAGGTTGCCCTATTGCTAGGGAGAAGATCTAGGGTTTGAATATATGCTTCCTGGTTCTAGATCTTTCTTCTCTTCTACTTGGAAAGAAAAGTGTGTGGGCTAATGGTAGTAGTGGGCACTGTGGTGAAGACACACGGTGAGACTAGAGTTATAAAGACTAATTTCTTCTCTGACATGGATGTGATGCCTTCCCAGAAAAGCACAGAACACTGCATCTATTACCACAAGCCAACTGGAAACAGAGATGTTTACAAACGCCTTCCCAACCACTCTCATCACCACGGGTCGGCCCTTTCTGAAACATCTGATTCCAAGTGTTTCAAGTACTCCAATACCACTTACTAGCAAAGCTAGAATCTTCTATTCTCTGAGGAATTCTATCCATAGCCCAATTGTATCTCACGACTCCCAGAGACCGGAGATGCCCCATGTTGAAGCCATCTCCAACCGGAGAAGCTAACACAAAATGACACTGTCTGGATGCACCATGGCCATCAGGGCCATGTCCGCTACTAAAAAGCCTTGGGAAACACCCTCATAAAACAACATTTAAATGTCTAAATAGGATCTTGTTAGCAAGAAGCCAAAGAGCAGCTGAGGAACAGTGGCTCATGACCACAAGATAGAAAAGCTCTCCAAAACCAAGACGGAAGTGAAACTGCCCTTAAATGTTAACCCTTAATCAGCCTCAGGCAGTTTTGTCCCTGGCTGTGACTTCATTCCTTACTGCCACACGCTGTGTCTGGGCAGGGAAGACTTACAGTGGCCTTCAAGTGTGTCATGCAAGCTACAGGGGTCTCACAGGGCACTTAGACTCCCTTCTCAGTGTGAGATAGATCTACTGCAATTTCCTAAGTGTGGGAGGAAGAGTACTTCCTAAAAGAAACAATAGAACGCTCTGCTAGGGTAGACATTACCTACTCGAAACCCAGCTGTCTCCAGATCTTTCCTACACTGTTTTCAGGGCACAGCGTGAACCCATACCTTATAGTAACACAGCTATATCATTCCTGCATTCTCTCCTAGGTTCTTCCTTATATATATATTCTTTGTTATATATGCATAATCTCTGCCTAAAAATCCCAGGACCTAGTGGGCAGGAATCCACAGAATGATGTTGCCGGTGATAGAGAACGACTCAGTGCTAAGAGGACTGATGGCCCGTGGGCCTTGACTGCCCTTTCTCCATCTCCTATGCTGCTACAAATGGAAAGAATCTCTTGCAAAAGCAATGCAGTAAATTCGGCGGCTTTCCCTATCAACTCCTTCCACCGTGTCTGAGATTCAACAATCAAGGGTTGGAAGGGGGCATCTGTCTGGACGACCTGTATTGCACCAAGTACGGCAAGTAAAGACTATGAGACTCTATGCAAACGCTGCACTAGTTTATATTGGAGACGGGAACCTGAGTTTGTTCTCTGTGTGTGAGTGTGGGGGTATTAGAAGCAATGTCCTATGGACACCAATAAACAATTACACTTCTGACAAGGCTAGCAAGGACAACGGTGTTCACAGAGGAAGAACTTCCTAAGCAATAACACAGGCTGCATCATCTCAGGAGCCACTGGTCTCCCTCGCCCAGTGGGAGTCCGGGTTCCAGGAGCTGCTGAGACATGAGTGTGCTGAGTGGAGGTTCCGCATGTATACACACACACACACACACACACACACACACACACACACACACACAAGCGCTCTCTGTAGGTGACACATCTCTCTGAGTCGGTAGTTCCCTAACTCGAATGTGCGTGGCAGTCACCCAGAGGGCTTGTGGAAGCACAGGCTATGTTTCTGCTTCTAGTCTGGGCTGGAGCTGAGACGGTGCGTGCCTAACAAGCTTCCGGATGCTGCTGTTCTAAGCGCCGTGTTGATTCCCCTTCCCCCGTGCCCACATCTGTTCCATGCAGCCTGGCCAGCCTCTGTAGCTAGGGCCATGTGACCTACAGCAGGCTGGCCTCTCCCAAGGCCCCGTGAAGACATCTGTTTTGAAGCCATTAAGGATCTTCTTGCCTGAGTGCCATCTATCACCTTGTGGTACCTGGTTCACCACCATTAGCAGCATCCACCAGGGAACCTAACTGAGATGTTGACGGTCCCTATGGAAAAGCGCTCTTCCTTTAGGCGGTCACTTGTTTCCTCTGCCTGGAAGACAGCTGGACTGTAATCACTGGAGGCAGCTCTCCAGGGTGGGCGAGGCTCAGGCTTTGAAAGATCAGGGAGCAGAAGTACAAGGCGTATTTGTTCAGTGGCAAATCTCAATGACTTTCATTTAAGTTAAATAGAAAAGAGAAAACTTGGGTATATGGCCAAATGGCTGATACATCTTAATTATTTTCTGGCTGACATAAACCATGGATTTGTAACAAGATCTAAATAGGAAAATAGCATTCTATAAGAAAAGAAATGAAATACTTTTGAATGCCAAAGTGCATAAATACTCGTATAGTGGAGGTTTTTTTTCAAATTCTTGCACTTTATTGGATTCCCTGGGAAGCACTTTTAAATTATGAGTGGATACAGTAGTTATGATGGTACTGGATCTTTCCACCGTGTGGCCGAATGAATATTACGCCTGGACACTCTTTTTTATCTATTATTTCTGACATTTTCCATCTCCCTCACTTACACTAAACATTTTACAAAAGGTCACCATGAAATGTGAGCTACAGGGTTCCTGGCTTGCCTTTGAAATTTCAGGGCCACTACTTGGGAAATCTGGTATCTGTTATCCAAAAGGGGCATCATGGGGGCAAGTTCATCTGTTTTGCCCGAGAATGGCTGATATCAAAAGCGCTGGGCTATTGGTTTCTAGGACGAGATGTTGACATTAGTTTTGAACAATGTTGCTGACTGTCTGCCTTCTCAAGCTATGGGGACACAAGCGCTGCAATACAAGGGCCCTGACACTGGGACATTCTGACTGGTAAGGACCGGAGCAAAGGTATTTAACAAAGACCTATCGCTGTTAGTTCAGTAGTTACTTACGAATGGGAGCTTTGGTGATGGGGAAAAACGGGCAACCGTCAAATCTGACTGCTAGAGGCATTTAAGCGAAACCCTAATGGGGTGCACTTTGCTCCCACCCTCTCTCTGAGCAGCGTCTTCCAAACAGAAGCTGCTGGGAACAGCCTGCACTCACTTCTAGTTCCCAAACGGTGGCTTGCACAGATGACTTCTACACACGGGACAGTGTTATCTGGCAACTTTATTTTTAATAGGTGCCATTTCAGAAGCCTGTAAGCCAATCGCAGTCTGTAAGATCAGCTTCAGGAACACAACAGTCCCAAACATTGCCTGGTTATGAAACGGCCCTGGTCAATTGCCAGGAAGCTGGTGTCTTCAACCCACGGGCAGGACAGACTTGGGATCTGGGCGAGTGGGGACAGGTGGGTGATCAGCAAGAGGGTAGGACAGGAACTAGGCCAGAGGATCCAGGGTGGAGACTGATAGTACTTCAGGTTACGGAAACTCTTGGAGGCTCAGGCTCTTTGTCATTTTTGAAAGAGATAATATCTACTTCTCAGGTTGTTTAAACTACTAAAAGAAATCTGGGAAGTGCTCATCATGTCTGATGCACAGAGAAAATGATAGCCGACAGTTTATTATGGTGCTTGATACTGACATGGAAGGAAGAGTGGACAAGATGGGGAGCATAGAAAAGGACAAAAAATTAAAATGCTAGAAATATGTGCAACAAGTAAATCCATAAAGACAGAAGCCGCTCCACTTTCTTTGGACGGAAACAAAGTGTCCTTGAACTTGATAGTAGTTTGCACCAGCTTGTGAGTATACTAAAAATAAAGAAGTGTTTTATTTTGAGACAATGTCTTAATATGTAGCCTTGGCTGGCCTGGAACTTGCTATGTTGATCAAGCTGGCCTTAAACTTGCACTCACAGAGATCTGCCTGCCTCTGTCTCCCAAGTGCTGATATTAAAGGCGTGTGCTACATGTTAGTTTGTTTGTTTGCCTGAGACAGAGTTTCTCAGTGTAACAGCCCTGGCTGGCCTGGAATTCCCTTTGTAGACCAAAGGCCTTGAACTCATAGAGATCCACTTGCCTGTGCCTCCTGAGTGCTGGGATTAAAGATGTGCGTCACCACCGCCCAGGTTTATATTTCAGTTTTAATAAACATATTATGTTGACCCCCAAAAGGAAAGAGCTAGAGGCCTAAAGAAATTCCTGGGAAGAGAAGCAGAGGAGAAGGAAGGAGGCCATGTCAAGAAAGGGCTGCGTATGGTTTGCTGAACAAGAAGAAACCTAATGTGCATGGTGCTTCACTGAACATTCTAGAAACAGCCCACTTCCTGGCCATGACGGCTGACTGAGGTGTGGCAATCAGGTGACCCCGAATCATGAGCTGAGGGCTTCATATTAAGAACACTGGATCCCTCGCTCTGAAGAAAAGGAGACCCTGGCCCCCAAAACTGGAAGAGATTTTCCCCAGGTGGCCAAGGGTAAGGCAGGGCCCAGGCTGGGTGAGTAACACGGTTCTTCGTGTGCATTCGTGCCTCTGAGACAGGGAGCTGCGAGGGTTAATGGAGGTCGGCGGTGGCTGCTTTTCCTCAGTAATTGTGTGGGGAGGGCAGAGCTTGTCAGGAATGGCAGCTGGCATTCCTGGTCCTGTTTATTGCAGTTTATCTGAGGCAGTCATTTCCATTCACCTTTGAAAAAAACATGAGGCACAGCTGTGGCTCACTTTAAATATTTTCCCTTCCAGCCTTTTCATTTTTTTTTCCACGGGGTCCTCCCTAATCTTTCACTGTAATTAGATGTAAGACACGAGGGACAACATCTCCGTAGGACAAAGCTGAGCCTGCCAGGTCCCTTATTGTGTGCACAGTGGCCTGGAAACAGAAGGCAAAATTCTGCTTCTCCGAGCTTCCTAAGGGACCAAGCTGGAGCCAGTCTTAGGCCGGGCTGAACTGTTCTCACGATTTCCTCTCGCCTGTCCGCTAATGTTCACTGAGATATCCCCTACCTCGGCACAGCCTCGGGTAAAAATTTTGGAGGTCCTTGTTGGCTGTTTACATTCTTTTAGGCAACACCTATTCAGGTAGCATGTTTTTGTACGCCTGCCCACCTGGATCCTAAGCTCCTAGGGGAAAGACTCAGCTCCCTTCCAAGACCCCGGTGCACTGTATTTAAGTGATGGACAAGGCGGATGATGGGGGGGGGGGTGAATGAGGTTGGTGATCATATGCTGAAGGTTTCCTGGTCCCGACACAAGCTGTGTGGTTCTTCCTCTTCTTAAGAGTTACTAATATTTTTTATGAGTGTCTGCCTGTGCATATGTATGTGTACCACATGTGTGCCTGGTATCTGAGGAGGATCTCTTGGAACTGGCCTTACGGGTCATTGTGAGCTGCCATGTGGGTGCTGGGAGCTACACCTGGGTCCTGTGCAAGAGCTCCATGTGCCCTACACCGCTTAGCTGTCGCTCCAGGTTCCGTGGGATTCATGGGCAGCGACTCGGAAGTGGCCGCAGCGCAGCAGGAAGTGGTGGGCTAGCGGGTTAAAGCGCACGTCCTCCACGTGGCTAAGATCGCCACGTTTCCTCCCAAGCACTAGGATCGGCTCTCTATTGGGTGTGGCTTGACTCTCATTATTGAGCAAACCAGCTTCTTAATGAAACCTCTTTCCTACAAGCAGGGCCTTCCCCAAGGAGATGGGACAGATGCATACGCTTTTCTGCCCTCTGCCTTGGTGAATCTAATTTTAGTCATCGGAAAAGTGACCTTTCCCCCTGAAGGATCTTTGTCCGCTTTAAAACAGCTCTGGGAAACAAGTCCTATATGTGTGCGGTATTTATTAGTATGGCAATTCAGAGAATTGTATGGCACCTGGGCAGCAAACACTGACTGTCTGCCCATCTTGACGATGGACTTCAATGAGGGAAGAGGTCACAGAAAAGGAAAGACGGTCTCATTAGGACTTTTGTTTTGATTTATAAGCATTTTATTCTCTCGATTAGCTATCTGTGTTTATGCTTTAGACATTTATATTTACAAAGGTAAATTAATGTAATTTTGAAATAAAATAAATGTATACTTGAGGCACAGGCCCTGATATATTTAATGATGGATGCAAGGTCAAAATACGTGTGGAGTACCTTTTTATGGGTATTTTTTTTTTCATTAGTCAACCAAAGACCAAGAATATTAGAGAGAAAAAAAACTTTGAAAGGGAAAAGTCCAGGTAAAGTGATTTTTATATAACAGTTTTTTTTCTCCTCTTCGCACTTTGAAAAAAGGCCTAAGCCACTATTGCCACAAGAAGCTCTTAGTGAAGTTACGCTTTTCCCCCTAAGCATAATGAAGCCTTCTCCGTGACCACGAGCATAAATGACACTGCACAAACGTGAAGGCATTTGCCTAAGGGAGGAACTAAGAAGCCGATGTGGCGAGGAGCCAACTCACGTTCAGGGTCCTGAACGCGGGACCCACGTCTGAGCACGCCACGTGTCTACAAGTTTCACCTGATAGGTTTGTTTGAACAAACCTGTGAGGTACTAGTTCTCCTGAAATCACACACGGCTTTCTTTGCCTCTGCTTCATGGTGGGCGATACTATGTTTCGTCGAAGGTGGTACCCGGGAGCTCCTTGGGCCCTACATGTCTGTCCCTTTGGCCAGCCCTGTCTCAGGTTGCTAGTGTAGCACGTATTCTGAGCATCTGCTTCCCTCGCTGTTTCTGGGTAGGACACAAGGACAGAGCTCAGGATTTTATTGGTAGCGAATTAGCAACAGTATACCTTTCGTTTTCCCTTAGTGTGAACTTGACTTTTTTTTTTTTTTTTTAAATCTGAAAAGAAGAATTGACAAAGAAAGCTGTGACCTGTTCTTTGGCACTGAAAATAGGACACAAGAGACCGACACCCTTACTCTGCAGGGCTCGGTAAAGCGATCTGACTGATGGCAGAGAGTCCCAAGTGCCTTTTGTATCCCAGCTTCCGCCAAGTGGGGGAAGGGTGGACAGCTGGGGTTTCAGGACAACCAGCTCAACATATTTGAGCACTCAGCCCCTTGGTGGAGATCAGAAGGGCTGAAAAATTCACGGGGTAACATGGCCCGGTCAGAAACCTCCTGCATATGTAAGTTTTACCCACTGGAAAAAGAATACAATTATGAAATAATAAGAAAGAAAATCCCTTAAAGAGCCGCCATTCTCACACACAGTCTTAAGTTTAAGATAGAGATGTCACAGCTAACTGTACTTGAGGGATGAACATACTAGAATCTTCTTCTTAATTCTCACTCTGGGGGAAAACACTAATGACATCTTTGATGGATTTTTTTTTTTAAAAAACCAGATCAGCACATTTTACTGTTCTGCCAGACTGTAGTCATGAAACTTTACTTCTGAAGGAAAATAAAATCTTTGTTTCCAGGTTCACAATGGAGGTTCCTATTCTTCTTGCTGTCCAGCTATGAACTACACTTGACCTTTGTCAAATAATAACAGAAGGGCAGTGTGTTTAGGTTTCTGTGGACAGACAAGTATATATTTGTAGCTTGATTTCATGACCTCACCCATATAACTAAAGCTATTTTTACTTGGGCCTGTTATTACTAGACAATCACCACATAAAACATTCCAAAAATATATTTACTGAGTTTCAAAAGAAAAGACGAGCAGAAAATTCACCTTGTATCAACTTTTTTTAAGATCCCAAACTTCTCTGTAAAACTTTCTATTTATTCATTGTTAAAAAACAACAAACTTAGATCAGTTTGCCCTACTATGTACCAAACTGTTAAAATATCAGTAATTAAAAAGGAATTCCTTTGCACCAAATGCTGCTTAGCAATGAAGCAATAGTAGAATTTCTCTCAACTTCAGAACAGTAACATATATGGCTGAGCTGTTGCTATAGTAAAGACCATAGGCTGGGAAAATGGGGAACTCTCAGAGCTTACTGTGGTTAATTCTGTGCATTTAGTTTTTCTTTACCGTGTGTGGAATTTGGCAACTTTCCTCCCACTTAGAAAAATGGTCCAATTGTTTATAAACAAAAGAGCTCCCCCCTTACCTTTTTATAATTCCCCTCCAAATCCAATGGGGATTCTTGGCTGATGATGTCATCCATTCCATCACTGCCCAAATTCATCCTTTAACACTTTAGAATTTCACTTAAGAAATAGTGTCCCATGAATTCTGACGGGCTGAAGTGCCAACTGCCCAGCACCTTGGTTACCACTCATGCTGGCATGGAGAGCCAGCTGAGCGCCTGGCCTGTGTCTGGTTGTAGTGTCCTTGCCCCCTTCTGCCTCAGACACTGCCCCGCCCGCCCGGCTTGCCTGGCTTCTTTCTCCAGGGCACTGGGCAGCTGCCTGCTCTCAGGCTCTCTCGGTCCCTGACAATCGGCTTGTTGAGAGTCCAGCCTTGCCACCATCTGCTGTCACCTTCCCTGAATGATCTGGCCCAGATTCTTCACCTTTCCTGCTCCCATAAAGGGAAAAGAGAGATACCGAGCTCCAGCCAGCTGACCCCGAGTCCAGTTCAGGGCCCGGTGTGAGCTGGAGCTTGGGGAGGCAAGGAACCTACCCTACAGCCAGTAGACTGTGGGATAAAAATAGATGCAAAAACTTGCAGCCCGAGAGATCCTACTGTGAGCCGAGTCGGCTGCTCCACACAGAATAAAAACTGTCATTTAAAGTGACCTGTGAGACAGATGTTTACCATTTTTCTTTTTCCCATAGCCACCAGGAACCTCTTTCTTTCTTTCTTTCTTTCTTTCTTTCTTTCTTTCTTTCTTTCTTTCTTTCTTTCTTTCTTTCTTTCTTTTTTCCCAAATCATTTCTTAAAGTGAGAGTAAAAGTTCATCATCTGGAATGAGCACTGGCCCAAGACTAAGTTGATTCCTATCCAGAGAAAACCTTCTTTGCCCCAGGAGCACGGCTTTGTTCTAGTAATATAGGCAAGAGAAAGGGATCCATCAACTTTTCTTTAAGATTCAGCCAGTGGCGGGCTTTTCCACAGAAGCTCGCTTTCTTTTCTATTGCTCCTTTACCCTTTTCCCATGGCTTCTGGTTTTGTTTATGGGTTTTGCATGCAGCCAGGGGAAGGGCCACAGCTGGAGGATGTTTGGCTCAAAGGAGCAGACAAACAGAAGTTCCCAGGCACACGCTTGAGCATAAACATACACACCAAGTGAATACTTCTATAAACTAAAGTATATATATGCCACTACTTCAAAACAACAGTTTGCAGGAAAAACCAGCCACAGAGGAATGCAAAGGCCAAGCCTCCACTTAGCAACAGGCCTTACCTTCTGACATGCTCACACAGAAACCTGCAAATGGACCAGTCAGTCAATTCTCCAATATGCATTCCCTAGCAACTGCAACATTGTTAGGAACAGTTCTGAAGCAAAATGCCATCTGATATGACCTTGCTTGGCATCTTAACCTCTTCTGACAGGCTCACCTTTAGCTGTTTACCTATTTCTCTCCATAACTATTTTTAAATTCAATTTCTGTTGGACTTGGGCTATAAACATGTCTCCGTGTGCTTTATGCTAGCACTGCTTCTATCAAGCGAGTATTTTCCTCTTGCGGCCCAGATCCAAATCTAAATCCTTTTATTCCATCCTCCTCCCAGCCAGTCCTCTCCCCTCCCAAGGGGGATGAATAGTCCTTTTGTTGGGTACCACGGAGACAAGTTTCATCTTGTGGACCACACTTGCACAGGCTTCCTCCTTTCCTGAGGTCTCCCTGTCCTAGGCAGGTCCAAACCCAGGGACCCTCATTCAGTATGGGATCCCCTATTTGCAGGCCGGAAGTGTCCTGGATTGTGCGACAATGGTGACCCCTGAGTGCTGGCTAGGGCTGGCGGTCACGATGCAGAGCAGTCACAGAGATCAAGGCTATGGGTTAAAGTGATGCTCTGCTTTGAATGGTCCTCTGCCTCCCACGTCTGGACAGAGGAGGCGGGTTGAAATGAAGGAAGCACACATCTTCTTACATGGCATGGAATCACATGACAATAGCTGTCATTTACTGGGGCCAGGTACCTTATCTGTGCCTCCTACATCTTTAATCATTTCATTAAACCCATGGAGTGTGTGTTATTGTGAGCTGCATTTTATAGCTGGGGGGGGGCACAGTGATGTTAAAAAACACGCAAGGCATGGTAGCTAGGCAGTAGTCAGGCAGGAATTTGAACCTCGGTCCTCTGCCTTGGTGGCCTTGGTGGCCCCCATTGTAAATGGGTGTGCTACAGCCCCCTACTGGCTGCCCCAGTAAACGTTAAACAAGCGTGATGGAAGTGTATTTTTTTAAAAAAAATTAGGGCGCACTAAAGAGAAATTCAGCGGCACTCCCTGGTAACCATGTCAGATGCTGAGTTGTTTGTGAAATCATACATCTGGAACCCTCAGCACGCTCTGCCACACACCTCCTATTGCTGCAGCCCCAGGAAACAAAAGGAAAGCTGCTGCCCTCATGACCCAGCACACAGTCTGGTAAATCTTCCTCTCTGCTTCACCATGGCACCCTCACAGTCCCAGTGGCCCCTTTCTGGCAGCTTTTACCATTTTAGGTTTTTTCTATGGACAGGGATTTGCGCTTGCTCACTGGATTCATCCCACAGTGTCTGGGACATGGCCTTGTACATGTTAAGTGGTCAGTGCAGAGCTGACATATATGTGAACAGTGAGAAGCAGTCCCAGCTAACCTTAGTGTTTTTCCACCCATGTCATCTGTGGGACCCACGTGAATCTGGCTGGCTGAAGGAGGACGGCCACTTGCCTGTAGGATGTTTATCCTAGCCATTACCTCAGCCTGCGGGGTAGCTCTGTCAGGAAGACTGTATGCACCCTAAGGTAGAGCCTAGAACTGGCTTCTTCATAGCAGAGACAATGTTACCATAGCCCGACTCACTTCTAGATCCCCCTCCCGCATTTGAGGTTCAATTTTAGTCTCTTATTCGGGTTCCCATCCTGTCACTAAGCAACCTACAACCAATAACAAGCATGACAAAAGCTATAAACATTCAGAGCTAAGAGGCCATTAAGACACACAAAGTTCCAATAATACCTTTTAACCTTCATTTCAACTGGGTACACAGTTGAAATCAGGAGAACTAAGCTTTTATCATTAATTATACATACAAATTCTACAAATAATACACATTTGTATTATTGCATGTATAAAATACACAATGTATTACTAACAATGCGTTAAAACTGTATACAGGCATGCAAACATATAAACACCTATGTCAATAATGTTTCTCTCTTAAAAACAGGACCCTTGAATCCACCCTGGAAAGTTCTCAGTCTGTACAACAACGACGAGGATGAGCACGAAGGACCTTTCTGGTCCTCCACTCCTTTCTCATCACACGTAAATGCTGTACTTCCATGCTACCGCCTGAAGCAGGGATGCAGACGGAAGTTTGCAGGAGTCTCCAGAAGCAGGGCCATCGCTACAACTCCCCAGTTCTCAGCACACAGGACCACTGCACAAACCCCTTCCGGGTGACCTGACAGTCAGTGTCTTGTCATGCATGACAAAAGCCATCTTGGACGCATTCTAGAGTTTTCTTACTCCAGGCCACTCTTGGAGCAGAGCATCGACAAAGTACAGAGGCCTCTAGAACACAAACTCTCAGGAGGCCTCCCAAATAGAGCCCTGCGATTTCTAAACATGTCTTCCATTTCTGAAGCACCGCTGGAGAGCGTAGGGAAAAGAAATCATCACTAGCTGTCTTTCTTCTGCGGCAGACTGCACTTCCAAACAGGCTTGCAAGACTCTGCTTTTTGTTGCCTGAGATCAACACTAATAAATTTCATTTGCAAAAAGTGGTCCTAACGGACACAGAAGTGGATGAAACAAAACCAGCTACCATCTTGGCAGACAGGAACCGAACACACCTGACGTCACTTGTAAGCTAAGGCCAACTCTGCTTGTCCTTCTTGCAGAGAATGACCTGAAGTGAATTACCCAGGAAGAAGCGAGGCCCAGATACGAATGCTCTCTCTTAGAAAACGTGCTCACGGCCTCTCAGAATCTCTCCCTACCCTGAAATCCAAGACCGCCACGCCATGCTCTGAACAGCAAGGCGTATTTCTCATGTGATCTAATGCTTTTAAATAATCATTACCAGCCATTGGTGGAAATTATTGACTCTGAGAACCCTGAGTACATTACTGGGAAATCACTTACGGACTGTCAAAAGCCTCTCCTGTTCAAAGGTGGAAACTCCAGCTAATCCTCTTTAACCCTTCAGCCTTCCAAACCCATCTTTTAACATCCCATTCCACCTTCAGCGTTATAATCTCCTTCCAAATAAAAGTTTTTAATGTAAAGCTCATTTGAATTTGGCTAGATTTTCAACAAAGATATTCTTATGGCTAGAAAATCCACGAAAAATTGCAGCTCTTTTAAAATGTAGGTTAAAAACATTAAAATAATGACATTGGCGGCGCGGGGAGGGGGAGGCAGTACCGGAAGCAGCCAGTGTCAAACGTGTTTCCACATCCAAAGAGCGAGGACCACATTCATAAATCTTCCTGCCAGGCTAAAATCCCGCGTACCAGAAACACCTCTGCACTCCTTCTGCCAGCCCCACAGCCCAGCTTCCAGGTAGGACCACTAATGCCCTCATTACGTTTCTCTGTGTCCCGCCCCATAATGGCTCTCCTCCACTGATTGCCACTAGGCTTCCCCAGGGCTGCTTTCTGTTGAATGCCGGCAGTTTTGTCAAATTACTTTCTATTTCGGGAGCCTTAGTGGTTTCTGCTGCTGCCATATAGTGTGCATCAAAGTTTCAAATTGTCCCCGGTAGAGGGAACATAAATATATAATGGTATATAGCTCTATTAATGCGTCCCTGTTTGAGAGACTGTGATTGCTCATCCAAGATCGTATATTTATATGTGCATCCATATATATGCCTATCTATATATCTAAATCTGTATTTCTCTATATACACACATCTATATGTGTATATATATGAATGTATATATGTGTATATATATGAATGAATGTAGGGTTTCTACTCTCCAAAGAGCTCTGGTGCAGTGATTATGTACCACAGAGATGTCCCATTTCTTTCCCTCCCCCATCACCACCATTCCTTCCAAGAGAAAATAACTGATCTTTGGATTCAAATGAGCTCTAAGATTGTACTTCTTTAGATGGTGACGTCAGAGCCCTGACAAGAATGCCCTGTGCTACCTGTCTGTGTCAGATGAAGTCCACAGCGGAAGCCCAGCTGACCCTTTGCCATCTCCCCAGTACTTGCCACTTGCCCGTCTTTTTGTGAGGGAGCCCAGAATTAGACGTTTTCAGACATCTTGGCTAGAAGCAAACATAGAGGTATTTATACCCAGAATTACTTTCTTAATTGTTACTGTTACCACCTTCTTAGAAAGGAAACTGTATCTCAACAGGCAGGAGGCATGTGAAGATAAAACATCTCAGCACTGTCTACCACGAGAACAAAACCTTCCCAGCTAGGGCAAAATCTACAGACTCATCAAGAAAATGACTTCAGCCGGGCGGTGGTGGCACACGCATTAAAGGCACTCGGGAGGCAGAGGCAGGCGGATCTTTGTGAGTTCGAGACCAGCCTGGTCTACAAGAGCTACTTCCAGGACAGGCTCCAAAGCCACAGAGAAACCCTGTCTTGAAAAAACAAAAACAAAACAAAACAAAAAAAGAAAATGACTTCACTGAACTTCTACTTAAGAGCCTGCATCCAAACCGTGCATTAAAAAGCCTGAAGTGCTGTTTTCTTCCTCTGTGCAGACGAACCCAGGCTTATCCTGGGACCCCAGGGTAAACTTCATCTTGATACCCTGTTCTCTCATTCTCAGGAAGGAAGAAGGAAAGGAGCTGGTGCCAGCGGGGATAGATGGATCTCTCTGCTTCTGTCAACCATTACACGATCCACCAGAATCTGGGCATTCACGACTGTTTACTGCTTTCTCTACTGAGAATCTGAGGGTATCTTGATGAACTACTTACACGGCTAGGCTCCTTGGGTTTAGCATCTGAGACCAAGATAGGGTATCTTTTGTTCTGTGAGCTGGGCATGCCACTTCCACAACATTTTGCTCCAGAAAACTAAGTGGTCACGAGGTAGAGAAATCACCCCTCTGTATTGTAAAGGGATGCGGTACAATGTCGGGGGGGGGGAGGCTAGTTGAGAGGGCTCAGCAGGGAAAAGTGTTTGCTGTCAAGCCTGATGATCTGAGTTCCCAAGGTGGTGGAGAGAACCAGCCCCCCCGCAAATCGTGCAGCATGTCCTCCACCTATTTCCCACAAAAATTTCACGTGTTAGCCGAAGCTGGGCTTGGTAGGGCGAGTCTATCATTTCAGCAACTTGGGAGGCTAAGGCACCAGGATCACTGGGCTGCTGTGTTTCAAAGTCAAAACTAAAAACAGACTGGGGATAGGTGATACAGCTCAGTGGAAGGGCAGTCACCTTGTACTCAGGAGGCCCCGGGTCTGGTCCTGAGCAGAGGTGCAGGGAGGGAGAGGAGGTGAGGAGAAGATGGAGGAAGGGGAAGAAGGGTACTTCTGAGTAAGTGTGGAAGAGCCTGGAGAGAGGCCATGAGCTTTGCTTTGGCAAAATCCTTGAGGTGAGCTGCGGAAGCTAAGCATAGGGAGGGATGGGGAAGGGCCAAGAGCACTGAGGGCAGGCAATGAGCAGGACTTAGGAAAGAGAAGACAGAATTCACTGTTTTTCTAGCTCTAAAAGTCGTGGGTTTGTTTGTTCGTTTGTTTGATTGGGTGGTGGATATGTGCCTAAAATAAATAAAACCTATTCAACACTGAAAGTGTAAAATTTCATGCGAAGCTTTACCTTTTCTGTTTTAAATGTCAATTCTAATTGTATAGAAGTTCATTAAATTTGCGTAGACTTTGGGTCTGGTTAATTCTGGGGTGTGGCATTTTTATTTATTTGCATAGGTTTTTAAATAATAATAAACTTTATAGAAAAAAGTACAAAAGTGCCTGAGAGTAGAGCACAGGTTTCACCCTGGTAAAATCGGCAGGCCTGCAGGTGCTTCACGCATTATCCCTTGGTGGGCTTGGATGTGTGTGCATCTCCTTTCCTCATTGGCTGCGCACTGCCCTGTGTCTTGTTCTGGCATACAGGATGTCTAAAGCACTAGCGACGAAGACTCAGAAGCCTAGTAGCTGCTCGGTGTAGTGCTGGGGTCCGCTTGGCTGGTTCCCCGCTGCAAGGGAGAGATATGGATGGCTCTCCAATTCTTGGCAACTGCAGCAAATGCAGTTCAGTCCAGCAGGCATTTAACAGACACATACTCTCTGTGTAAGGCAGAGCCTACTAAAAATTGACAACAGGGGCTTGTCTCTAGTCAGAGACGCGGATCCATGTGTAAGCACTGTAAAGAGGTCCTAACAGAAGGAAGAGTGCTGGGGACACATTTTCCTGGGGAGGAGGAAGCTTTCTGCGGGAGGTGGTGGCATTTGCGCCTTGAAAGGAGCTGGCACAAGGTGTGGGCAGGTGGTGTGTGGGTGGAAGGCAGCGCAGCAGGGAGAAAACGTGGGGACAACATCAGATCTGGAGGGAGGGGGGGGGGGAGGAGCACTTTGTCCAGGGTTTGGATCTCTGCCAGGCCTTGAATGCCAGGCAAAAGGGTCTGCAAACTCTCTGAAGGGAATGGAGAAACGTTAAGGATTCCTGCTCATAGCGGAAGGAGGGACTCTATGCTGGGGAGGAGGCAGAAGAGGGCTAGTCACAGGCCATTTTATCTTTTCTCCATTCCCACAGTAGCTCAGAATTCATGGGTGTGATCTGGATCAGAGCCCGTCATTTAAGCGACAGCGAGGGAGGGATGAAAGCTGCCGTTGTTTTCATATTGTGCACTTACCCCCAAAACAAAACTGCAGGAGAAGAGAAAAAAAATATTTGGAAGTTTTTAAGCTTAGTGGTCTCCTTGACCTAAATATGTGCTTACAATATTTCTAAGCTGTCTATCAAAAACCATTTAGAAGAATTTGGGCCTTCTGAAGGCTTCCAGGCCTGAAGCAGTGGGCAAGATTCTTTCATGAAGAGATTGGCTTCCTCCCAAGACTGGAAAATGGAAGTCGACAGCTCTTTCTTCCAACAGGGTGAAGACCGAAAATGTCAACACATGTCTCTGGGAGGGGCATGACAAAAGCAGGGTGACCTGAAACTATCATGAAAAATTCTGCAGCAGGATTTCTCTGCCCACTCTCCCTTGGTTTCAGTTGCTTGGAGCACAGAAGACACTTGCTTTGGCAGAGACACACAAACTTCTGGGCAGCACAATCATCACTAGAGGAGAACTGATTGTACTTCCATCAGCCTCAAACAGTTGAGACCGAAGCGACACATGGCTTGATGAGGTTCCAAAACTACAGAAGAAACAGTTGCACAGGCAAGGTGGCCCTGAATTAATGAGGGATGACCGGTTTGTGCGAAGGGTGGCCTCTGGAAGGGGACCAGACAACTCTCATGTGGTGTCAACAGGCAAAAACCCCATTTCAGAAATGAGAAAATTAACATACAGGGGAAGGAGGGAACCTGCTTTGTCTCAGAATTACAGTGGAGACCATGGAAGGGGATGAGTGTGTATAAGGCCTTTTCCACTTGGTCAGACACATCTGCCTGTGGTACCTGAGGACTTAGAAAAGAAGCCATCTTCATACAGCAACGGAAACAGACCACGGACAAACAGTTAAGTCAAATCTGCACCGATCAATGGTGATACACGCTCAGTATAAAAACAAATTTGGGAACTGCAATCAAAATGTTGGAACAGAACTAGGAAAACTTGATGCTTGTGGAGTGAAGTGTACAGAAGCCACCCAAAGATGTAACACTCCAGAAAAGGCCAGAAGAAAGAGGGCAAGGTGTCAGGGAAGGTTTCCTGATGCCCTCCACCACTGCTCAGAGCAGTGAACAATGTTTTAGCACAAGTGTGTACCCAACGCTAAATAGAACAACCCTACAGAAGGCGTAAGGGCAGG
>JAQHUG010000039.1:7733535-7754142 GCA_028555095.1 Dicrostonyx torquatus | reverse complement strand
TACCAGTATGGGTACATTTACCTAAAGGACTACATGGGATCTCTAAAAAAAATCAAAAAAAAAAAAAAAAGAAAGAAAGAAAAAAGAAAGAGAAAGAGAAAGAAAAGAAAAGAAAAAAGAAAAATAAAAGATTAAAGAAAAAGGCTATAATTTACTCCTCTAAAGTGGAGGTAGTTGATTAAAACCAGTTTGAAAGGTGACCTCTAGTGGACAATTGTGTTTATTCCATTAGTTTCAACTATGAATATGGTAACAAAATAAAAAGACCCTCAAAGGTAAGATATAAATCTAAGTGACATCTCAGTGATATCTTAAGAAACAACAATAATACGAGCACACAAGTCTTCAGTCGTGTTAGTAAAGTTTACGACAGTATTGATATGTCCAAAGCTACCATTCAGGGCACTCCAGACATGTCACAGCTGGTACAGCCTTGGACCAGGACTCAAAGAAGTATTTGGAGCTCACGGTCATTTTTTACTTAGGGAGTCTGGGCTCCGTGAGACCCTGTCACAAAACAAGAACTGTTTCTAGGCTTGACTATATTTATCTTTCCTTGGTTAACTGTTTCCTATCCAAGGCTCTCTATGTCCTAACGTATTAAACAGGCTGACCTGCACTCTCCCCTTTGGGGGCTGTGAGATGATTATAATTTAAAGTTAGGTTGATTTTATATTCTGAGTTTTCCAAATTAGCAATACAAAATTCATATCACAATCTATGTTTTCTGCATAGCATTGGATGAGTTAGGAGAGAACCCACTGGACCTCAAGTGAGCGTAAATTCCATTCAGGTAAAATCAGCTACTATATTTGTGTGTCAGTGAGTTGTCTGTGTGCATGCACTCATGTGTGTAATAACTGCAGGTGCATCTGTCATGGCAGTCGTGTGGAAGTCAGGGGACAGCCTTGGGCCTTGCCTTCCACCTTGTTTGAACCAGGGTCTCTCCTTTCCTGTTCTCCACGGTGTACACCAGGCTCCCGAGGTTCTCCCGCCTGCCCTTCTCATCCTGCTGTAGGAGCACCGAGATTACACTCACAAGTTACCGAGACCAGCTTTTCCATGGGTCGCAGGAATCTGAACATAGGCCCTCACATTTCCACGGCAAATGCTTTGCCCATGGAGCCGTCCCAGCCCTCAGTTAGTATTCTATCACCAGTGTGGAACTTAATAATATATGATTAAACTGTAAATATAATCTGTAAGGAACTATTAAAACTCATCAATGGCCCTTAAATATACTTTTTTAAATGCAGGAGTACTGCTGAAATGGTATTATTTACAATAGGATGGTGCTTGACAGTTTCTTCAGGAACATTCTCTGTCAGCTTTTCTAGGACCCATTAGGCAACAACACGGACAGACTTTGCGGTCCTTCGCGGTCTCCTGGCCGCGCCTGATTTTATCTTAGAGCACGCTCTAGTCTGAAAAGTTTTCTGGTGTGTAGCAAAATTGCCTGAAACATATTTAATGATCTAATTAAGATGCTTCACTTAAAGCAACTGAACAAAGATGCTGTTCCTGACATAGGCTTATCCTCCGGGAATGTGAAAGGGCTGGTTAGGAAAGATGTGCTGGGAACAGATCTGGAAGGTGAGCTCAGAGGAGGGCTGACATCACTCACGGACAGTTCTGAAGCATTCAAGCGAATCGGATCGTGAATTCCAAGTTCTCTAAAACTCAAATTTAAATCAGTTCTCCTTCGAGGATGGCAGACTCCTTTAGACACACAACCTGGGCCCCTAGCAATCTCACTTGTAGAAACTGTCCGGGCTTCTTCATCATTTACCGGCTCTGCCAAGGCAGAAAGTAGCAGCCATCTTGAAGTTCACTGTTCTGTGGATAACCCTGCTTGACTCTGACATGTCTGACCTCTCCTCATGAGCTGACACTAGAGGAGGAAGCTGGGTTGTTTTTATTCTCTGTATCCATGTGCGTGTGTGTGTGTGTGTGTGTGTGTGTGTGTGTGTGTGTACCTGCTGTGTGTACTGGCATGCGCGGAACAGAGGTGACTATCTTCCTCCACTGTTTCCCACATGATGATTTTGAGGCAGGGTCTCTCATAGAACCCGACTGTCACTGGACAGGCTGACCAGGGGGAAACCTGTGGTCTTCTTGTCTTGTCTTCTGCAGCACTGGGACTTCTGCATCCAGGTTTCCAACCCCTCCCCTTCTGCCGGGGGGGGGGATGCTGAGGATTGAACTCGGCCCTCATGACTGTATGGCAAACACTTAGCCACCTGAGCCGTATCTCCGGCCTGTTTTCACATCAATCAATGAGAGGAGACACTAGAAAAAGAACCGTGATCCACTGTGCCCACACCCCACGCTCCTCTTCCTCTCGTCGCTGTCACCCGTCGTGACCATACATGGTGAGTGGCTGAAGGCATCTGCTTTACAGACATGGGGGAGCCCGCTGATGAGAGTGTAATGCTGCCCCAAGATTCTCACGATCAGAAGCCTTTCCCGGAGCACAGAAGAGATTTCCTTCAGAGAGCTGTCACTACCAGTGCGGCAATCAGACCTTCACCCTATTTTTTGATGGTATAAATTTATAAAATACCATTTGGAAAGAAATGAAACCCAATCCTCCTCGCCTTGTTCCCCTGACTTGATAATTTCTTGCTTCTTGCTTTAGTTCTCCGTGTTATAAAACATGAAGGGCTGGCAGCCTTACCCTTTCAAATTGAATATACTTCTCAAACCATAAGAGATGATGGCACATCTTGCTTTAAACCCCTGGTCATTGCCTGGGGGTTTAACACTTAAGATCACCTCCTCAAACCTAGCTCCCCTCCAGACTGCCTCTCTATGTCTCAAAATCACGCTCACTCCTGCAGCTTAGATCTCAGACATCTGCCAAAGCATTAAAGGGTTGGGTACCAGTTTGCAGCTCTTTGGAACTGATGGATTCTTTAGCGCCTAATGGATGGAAATTAGATCCTTGGGAGACAGCCCTTGATGGGATATTAGGACCCTGGTTCCTTCCTGGGTCATTCCCTTTTGCACCCTGGGCACCATGAGGCAAACAGGCCTCCTTTTCTTTGCTGCCATAGGGCCCAGCAACCATACGCTGAAAACTTTGAAAATGGGAGGAAAAGTAAACCTTTCTTTCTCCCTTTATACGCTGATTTCCTCGGGCGGTTTCTCAGTGACACAAAGTGAACGTACTCACTGAGCTGTAGGCCACTCATGGCCTCTGGATGCCCAGGAAAAGCCAGGCTTGTGCCTGTTCACAGTCCTCACACAGGCGGCTTCTCACCCAGGACATAAGCCCCCTGCCACACAAGCCACTTTTACTGCCTAAAGTAGAAGTCTTTCCCTAGCCCGTGTCTGAAACAAGGTTCAATTAGGTTTCTTCTCCAGACCTTAGAACGACACGTAACTAATCAGTTGCTTTGCAGATGTGTAGTGTTGAACTGTTCCACGAGACAGTCAGAGTCCTGCTGCTCATATCTGTTGTATAGAGGAGAGTGGCCGTTTGTTCCCAGCGCCTGGCTCCCAGCCGCGGTCACATGGCTAGCTTATACCCGAAATGATTACACACAAACTGTAATCATTTAAACTCTGCCTGGCCCATTATCACTAGCCTTTTCTTGGCTAATTCTCACATCTTAAACTAACCCATTTCTGATAGTCTGTGTGTCACCACGAGGTGGTGGCTTACTGGACGATTCTAATCAGTGTCCATCTCAGACCGAGTAGCATGGCGTCTGCCAGTGCCTTCTCTCTCACCACCTTCTGTTCTGTCTACTCCGCCCACCTAAGGGCTGTGTCCTATCCTACAGGCCAGGCAGTCTTCTTTATTAACCAATGAAAGCAACACAAAATACAGAAGATCTCTCCTACACCACATATCTATCTTCCTACATCCAGTAGCAGTACCGGATATAGAGTAGGTATCAATGAATATCTGAATGAGCTAATGAATGCAAATCCCAGGAAGTCTCTCACTTGAGGGAAGGGAAGTACTCGTAGCCAGCTGTTATTACTGCAATGGAGCCAAGCTGCCCAAGTAGCCACTTGTCTGTCTGAAGTCAGTCGAGGCTCACCTGGGAGCCAAGTGGCTGACTGCCAGCTTGGAACTAAGCCTGGGAGGCATTTTGGCCACAATTCCCTCTTCACTTTGAGCTGTGATGATGGCAGGCTTTAGGGGGACTCCCTAACTCTATAGATCGACCTACCACAGGGCCAAGACTGACTACATCAGTTGGACCAAAGGGCAACTATCTGTTTACAGGACTTCAAGTAAGGTTAGCAATCACTAAACTGTTGTAGCTGGCTGTTCCAATCCAATATCAAATTAGTAAGTGAAACGAGACGAGTTATGGAGTCTTCCCTCCTCCTCTCCCTGGTTTTCCGTCTTATGGGATGGATTTGGTTACAGGGAATAACCTGGTTTAAAAAAAGCAACTGACTTACTATCACCAACTTGCACACCCTCCCAAAGCATTCTGATAAATAAAGTTGATTCTCACCTTGAAGAATGATAACGTACCCTAAATGACTTTCTAATCAAGAGGATAGGATGATGCTAAGAGACCAGTTTGAAGACAACCTGGGCTTGTGAAAGATGAACCCTTTTATATTTGCCTGCCGACTACGGGGGCTTAGGGTACATTTAAAAAGGAGATGAAAATAATAAAGAAAGAGAACAAACTAATTGTTGACACCAAGGAAAAACCTACAGTTTAAGCTGTGGCTTTCCACAAAATACTCTAATGTGTTATAGAGACATTGAGCAGGGCTTGTGTCTCTCTGGCCCATATTCTCTTTCTTTTCTTGCTCTGTGTGTGTGTGTGTGTGTGTGTGTGTGTGTGTGTGTGTGAAGACAGAAGTTCATGTCGAGTACCTTCCTAGTCACTCTCTGCTGTAATATTTGGGACAGTGTCTCTCACCTGAACTTGAGGCTCACTGATTCAGCTAGACTGGCTGGCCAGCAAGCCCCAGGGACCAGGCTGTCTCTACCTCCGTGGGCCATGAATTCTAAGAGCACGCTAATGTGCATGGTTTTTAAACCTGGGTTTTAGAGGGTCAGATGCAGGTCCTCATGCTTGTGTGACCTGATCCTCTGAGCCATCTCCTCACCCCCTACATTCCTTCTGTAGAAAATGGTCCATGTCCTCACTACGGCAGCACCAGAGAGGGATCACACGGAACTCCTGAGGGGGCGTCCTCCTCCTCCAGGATGTGGGGACAACTTAGACATGGGTCTGGGTTTGGTTCAGTGAATGCAGACCTGGCTAAGCTGCCTAAAGGCTTTGTGAACTCTCTGTGACCCTCAGTCCCCACGAACTCGGTGTGATGGCTACATCTGGGGAGGGACTTGGTTTTTTCCGGATGGTAAGTATGTTAAAATCACATCTACCTGTCTAAATGAGGACAGTCTGGTATGCACCCCTGCACAACTCTGCCCCGCTATCTTCTTGAGATAACACACTACAGGAAATCGATGTTGCTGTGCAAACAGGAGAGCTCCCGAATCCAGACAAGAAATGCTCCAGAGGAAGGATTTGGTGCTCCGCTGTGACAGGCAGTTCAGACACGCTTTGATTTTAGTTAAGAATAACTTTCAGGTTTTCAACTTATTAGTACATAGGAGTAATGACAACAAATCTTTCTGAAAGACTCTCTAGTTCTTCGTTATAAAAAAATTGATTAAATAATGGAAGTCCATCATAAGATTTAATGCACACTCAATTATTTTCTTATTTACAAATGTCACCGTGATGGTACTTTTTGTTATTTTCAAAATACCCTTGATCATAATTATGCTTCTATTGCTGTGAAGAGACACCATGACCAAGGCGGCTAACAAGCGAAAGCATTTAATCTGGGGGTTCACAGTTCCAGAGAGTAAGTCCAGGATCATCACGGAGGGGAGCATGGCGGCAGGCATGGTGCAGGAGCAGTACCTGAGAGCTTCCCTGAAGCACTGGGAATGGTGTCAGCTTTGGAAACTTCAAAGCCCATTCACAGTAACACACCTCCAACAAGGCCACACCTCCAAATTCTTCCTAAACAGCTCTACCAACTGGGGACCAAGGAGTCAAATACATGAGCCTATGAGGGCCATTGTCACCCAAGCAACTGTACCTTACAACACTAAAATGTTGCCATATGAATGAAATGATCAGTAGAATTATCTGATTGTTCCATTATCATGTATTGTCACTTATGCGGGTCTTAAAATTTCACTTATGTATTTATTATTTGTGTGTGTGTGTGTGTGTGTGCACGTGTGTGCGTGCCTGCCTGCCTGTCTGCATACCACATGTGTCCAGATGCCCTCAGAGGCAAGAAGAGGGTGTTAGACTCTCTGGAACTGGAGTTACAGGTGATTGTGAGCTATCATGTGTGGGTGTTGGGAACTGAACCCAGGTCTTCTGAAAGTGCAGCAAGTGCTCTTAACTGTTGAGCCATCTCTCAAATCCCAGTTCTACCTTTTAGGCACTGAAATACTTCTTAGGGCCCTGAGCAAAAGGTAACTTTGGACTCGTTGCTAAAAATTCAGTATGAATTTCAGGATTAGGTTGCAGTTAAACTCAGTGGTAAAAACTTGCCAAGAATGTGTGAGGCCTTGTGTTTGGACCTTAGGGTGAGGAGAGGAAGGGAGATTATGATGACCACAGTTGAGCATTAAGCAAAGGACAGGGCTCCTGGAAGGCAGCAGAGGTCACCCACCCAAGATAGGCAAAGGGAAGGGAACCATCCCAATGCAGTCATTTAGATTGGGTAGTGTATTCATTACTTCCCTCACTGGAGTGATAAAATACCCAACCAAAGCAGCTTGGTTTGGAAGGGTGCATTCTGACACTTAGCCATAATGGGGATGGTATGGTGGCTGGAGCATGGCCGGTTAGACTGCATCTGAAGTCAGAAAAGGAATGATGAGCGTTGTTGCTCCACTCCCTTTCTTCTCTGGATTCATCCGGGATGCTTGCCCATGGAATGGGGTTCTCACACTTAGGGTGGGTCTTCCTGTCTCCATCTAACTCATCTAGAAACTGCTATGTCCAGAGGTTTCCAGTCACTTCCAGGTGACTCGAGACCCTGTCCAATCAGCAGTCATTTGATTAAGCAAACACAGTTATTCAATCTTGAAAAGAAAATGAATCCTGATTCTTGGCATGCAAATACCCAAGCAAAGAAAGAACTTCCCTCAGAGCAAATGAAACTCAAGATGGGGGCTGAGGTTAGCATGGAGCCAGCCTCTACCAAGCACCCCCCATGGGCCAGCTGCTGAGTATCAAGCCGGCCTTGTGACACCACCATGTTTTTCCTTGCTCTTAAATTGGCACATCTCCCCATTCTAGATTCTACCACCCATCCCTGCAACCCCTCACTTGAGCTCACCTGCCCCTCTCACTTCCTACTCACGGGGTTAAATCCCACCAGGCACTCTGTGTGGGGCAATATTATACAGACCACATTGTATGGCGGCCAGGCTCTCAAGCCATAGGTCGTACCTGAGGTGGTCACCAGCACTTACACCAGCTGTGGCCAGGGTCAGGTTATGCTAATATTGTTCTACTCCCTTTGTAATTTGGAGATCGCCTGGGGAAGAGATGTTAATCCAAGTTCTATAACAGAGCAGCCATAGTTGCGGATGTGACTTTAGTCCTGCCACCCCGGAAACAGAATGCTAATGAACTTCGCCCCCAATTTACCTTTGGATAGAAAAGCTGTTTTGAGAATAAACGTAGGTGATCTTCAGGATTTGAATGTACCCCGAGGCTCCCTTCCGATATTGCTGTGTGAACTGTGTCTCCACGCAGGTCCGGAGAGATAATTTATGTTGGGGTTGGACCCCGTCAACTCTGTATCAGCTAATCAGCCCGACAGCCGGCTAGAGAAAAATATACAGTCACATCAACTACTCTTTCTTTCAGCTCATGGCTGCCGCCTTCCAGGTCGCCCTCAGGTATATTTTCCGAGTCCATTTACTCTATGATCTCTTAGACACCACACAAGTCTCTGGAAGATCAGAGTCAGCAACTTCTCTCTTGCTGCCGGCGCTCCTTCAGCTAATAGCCTTTAAGATATCGGCCTACTTGGGCATGGTTCTGTCCATACTGCTTGCCCGGGGCCGGCAGCGCTGAGCCCTGGGCATGGTCTCAGCCCTCTCTGCCCTTTATCTTCTTCTGAACGCATCCCCGATCAAGCTTCTGTTTCCACAAGCAACTGCCACACTCCTTCCGAAGCCCCTCAACAGCACAGTCTTCCTCAGGTCGGACCCTCCAGCAGGCTTCAACTCAGCCAGCTTCTGAGACTTCTGGTTTCCTCTGGTTCTTTCCTGATCTAAAGGCCTCCTCTCTGTTGGCCCCTCCTCATTTCTTTCCCTCTTAGTGGGAAAGAATTCTCTGTCCAATATGGCAGTCACCAGCTATGTGTCCCTATTTAAGTTAAATCAAGTTAACCATTGCGTTCTTTGGCCGCACACATGGTGTTTTTAAGTGTTCCAGAGCTACATGGCTCTAGGCGGCTGGGCACCTGGACAATACAGAGAACATTTCAGTTTACCACTGTGTGTTGGTATACTAGACTATGTGAGGTTTACTCACAGAATTAACTTGTGTGTGTGTGTGTGTGTGTGTGTGTGTGTGTGCGCGCGTGTGTGTTTCCCTCTCTGAAGCACCTTTCATCTCTTCCCCAGGGACTTCCACACTCCTTGGACAATTCTCTGAACTCCAGAATCCCTTACCCTACTGCCTACACCATTCCACTCACGGTCTGGGAACAATGAAGCTATAACCAAGCACTTGGCCTTCCTGACCCCTGACCCCTCAAACTCCTGCCTCATATAGTCTTTTCCTTTCCATGGTAAGTTTCTAGCATGGTCTCAGAATCATCCTGGACTCTTCCTTGCCCCTCTTCCCACAATCCAGGAGCCAAACTTCTTCAACTGCCCCTTCAAAAGCGTTTGTAATTATTTGACCCCACCATCTTTCTCTAGATTATTGCCTCAATTTTCCTCCCAGGCTCCCTGATTCTGCCCTCCCAGCCTCCCCCACCTTGGCCTCGTCTCAACAAAATAACCAGAACATAACAAGACAATCTGATTCTATCATTTCTCTTCAAATTTTTCCCATAGCTACCGTCTCTCAAGGTTCAGGCGGGACAAGCCTGTGTCAGCTGCCTCCCAGCACCCATGACCTCTCATTTCCTTCAACTCAGACTTCCCCAGAGCCTTCTGCAGCTGTCCTCTGTACAGCTGAGCACTGTGCTGCGTTTGCTGGGTAGTCTTGGGGTTGCTCCCGTACGCTCCCACGAATGCTGCCTTGGTAGAGAGGTCTCTCCTCTGACAGCCCTGCACACAGTAGCCATCTTTCCTGGATATCCCTTCCTACCCCATCCTCCTCAGGTCTTAGCTCTGCATTTACTTCAAGTGATGCGTAACATTGGTGCTTGGCTGTTTCTGGCTCAACTCCTGGCTTCCAGAGGCCTCAAGACGTCAGCAGACAATCCTTGCTCTCAGTTGTTTCAGGCATCCAGACATTGCACAACACCAGACATCGACTGCTTCCAAACGGAGTCTCTGAGCAAGCATGACGAGAGATGCCCACATGCCTTTGCTCTTCCTGCTCGGGTTCAGCTACTTAGTTCCTATAACTACTTCTCGTCCTCATGTGTAAGGTTCGTTTAATTTGAGACTGAAGGAAAATTACAGATTTGAAATTTTTCTATAATCTACCAACTTGACTATGTGTATAATTTTCCCTGAAGAATAACTTATCATCTGTAATTATTATTTTTAGAGGTTTTAATCATTCCTTCTCTCAGGAAGCTATAATTCCGAGTGCTTGGTCCTGGTGTCTGAATTCTCTTTGGAAGGAAGATCCTAGTACGTATTCTGATTAAGGTGGGTATCGTGGGTAGGAGAGACACCTTGACTCTTGAGCTGGTTCTGCAACTTTACAGGTAACTTTGGGATGGAAGTCTTTTACAGGGCATCCACCTGGAGTCTGGTGCAGAGCTGGAGTGGCCAACAACAGCCACGTTCTCCAGGTTGTCATGTGCACAACCCTAGGACTGCTTCATTCAAACCTGTGTGGTGGCCTCCTGTATGACCTGACCAAGCCCAACCAAGACCACATGAGTCAGGGAAAGATGACAGCCACTAAGAAGCTGATTCCTGTCAGGTAGGGTGATACATGTCTTTAACCCCAGAACCAGGGGGCAGAGACAGGCAAATCTCTGTGAGTGAAAGCCTGGCTTTCAGAGTGAGTTCCAGGACATCCAACGCTACACAGAGAAACTCTGTCTTGAAAAATCAAAAGAAGAAAGAGGTAGAGAAAGAGGAAAAAGAAGCATAAGTAGAAGCAGAAGGAGGAAAAAGAAGGGAAGAAGGAGGAAGGAGGAGGAAGAAGAAGAGGAAGGAGAAGGGAGGAAGGAAAGGAAGAGGGAGAAGAAAAAGAAGGAGAAGGAGAAGGGGAAGAGAGAGAAAGAAAGGAAAAGAAAGAAAGGAAGATTCCCTGAGCCTCCATCTACCTTCATTGAGGGAAGAAAAACCAGGGTACAACCCCCCCATCTGAGACCGGCTCTAGGAAAAACACACCTAGTAGTTTCCAGTGGAGTTTTGCTGGCACTGGCTCTGTCACTTCTGGTTGCCGCAGGACACTGGCAAGGAGGAGAGTTGAAATCAGGTCAAGAAGTACTCTCTGGTCCTTCAGGTCTCCTTCAAGATGAGCCGTGATTACCTCTACACTACCCCAGTCCCTCTAGATTCCTCTGAAGAGTATGAATTTTTCTGCCTGGCAAACATTTCCATTAGGAAGCAGAACGGGGGTGGGGGAAGCGCCTTCCCAACTGGAGCCACTGGTGGGCAGTTCACGGCAGTGGGGGCGATGCAGAGAAGGAGCACTGTGATTTACTGCCAGTGGCTGGCGCTCACTGCTTGCTGCTTTGTTTGTTTGTCAAGGAAAAGTATGCAAAGGACCATACTTTCAAAATACACCCATAAACCCCTTGACGCCTTTTTATGAAGAAGTGGGATCGAATTCTCTTCCTCTTGAGTCTAGGCTGGACTTAAAGACTGTTCTACAGAACAGACACACAAAGCAGAACACGCCAGCTGCTTTAGAGATGAGATTAAAAGAGACACAACAGATTGCTCTTCAGAGGGAACTCACACCATGTCATAGGAACAAACAACCTGTGGAGAAGGCCACGGAGGAGAAACTGAGGCTTCTAGTCATCAGCCTTTCAGACACGTGTCACGTGTCCCTCCTCCCCCAGTCAAGCCTTCAGATGACTGCAGACTGAGTCATCCTGGCTCTGGGTCAGATTCCTGGCTGTCAGGACCTGGGAGATAAGAGTCTGTGAGGCTCGGCTGAGGTAAACTTTGAAAGCAACAGGTAACTAGGCCATAGGATAAGGATCACACACTTAAGCCTTTTCGTTTTCAATAACCTGCAACACAGAACTCTGCTAAAACCAAGAGGATACTGCGTGGCTGTGCACTGGAAGAGGGCCTCCGCGTGGATCCTAGGTGACCCCATCTGCAGCAAGGCCCGCTCAGAGTGAGGTACAGAGGTTTCGCAAGACTTAGGAATGGCAAGCCCTTGTCAGAGGTCCAGCACTGACCAGTGCTGGTGGTTGTAGGGGTGACTCTCTGCTCCAGGCTTCCCATGGTCCTATGGGGACTCTGCAGCTCGCTGCTGGTCCATTGGTTCTGTGGAATGCCAGGGTGCTCAGCCATGGCTGCATGCTGGCCCAAGGGAATTAGATAATACTCCAGAGCGGGTGGGGGCTGACAGCATTGCCAGGAGGTAATGTAAGTGAACAAAGGCTTTACACTATTTGCACACACTTTCCTGTTAGTGTTGTACCTTAATAAGGATACTGTTCCCATTTCAAAGGGAAAAAAAAAATCCAACTACGTATGCAACTCTTCAGTGATTTTTCCCCCTCCCCTTGAACTTGAGTATAGCACACAGCTCTCTAATTGATGGATCTATGAAGAAGAAAAGGACCTTTTTCATTGAGCATCATCTGAGCATGCGTGAAAATTTCAGCTGCGGCTTGCTCCCCATGAGTACACCTGGCCTACTCTTAACCTAACTTTATCCATCATCGATAGTTAATTCCCTCATCTAAACTACACAGCTAATTGGAGGCTCAAGCTAATGTAGGCATGTTAATAGGGGTCAGGGATATAGATATGAAATAAGAACCATTTCCACACTAGATACAGAGACACATACATCATTGCTCTACATTACATTACATATTTATCTTGTGCATGCATTTTGCATGTGCAGTTTGTCTGTGTGCAGGTGTGCACGCATGTGCACGTGAAAGTCAACAGCCTTGGTGTCATACTTTAGAAACTATTTTTTTGCTGCTGAGATGAGGCATCTTCACTGGCCTAGAACCTGCCAAGTAAGCTAGGCCAGCTAGCCAGCGAGTCCCTGGAACCTGTCCAGCTCCACACTCCGAGTATTGCAATTGCAAGTGTGGGCCACCACACAGCTGGCTTTTCTCCCAGGGGTTGTGAGGACAAACTCAAGATCTTTACCAGCTGAGCTAGCCCCCAGTCCCTGTCTCATGACTCTGTGACACCCCTTACTGGTTAGGGCATCTGATCAAGGACTGACTGAGTGGTAGGGTCAAGAAGGCATTCTGGAGAAGTGGTCCATTAAGTCACACTTCAGTGATGAACTAACTAGGCAGGTAGGAGACAGGGTGGAGAAAGCAATGCAGGCAGAAGATGCCAGTAAGGCACCAAAATATGGAGCAGTGTAAGTTAAGTGATTCAGAACAACGGTTACATTAAAGCACAAGAAAGTGGTGAGATATTAAAACCAGAGGTCAGTAGGGCCCAGTACGGGAAGCCTCTGGTACCATTTAAGAATTTAGGCTTTACCATCAATAAGTGATTAATGTGCTTGAGAGGGGGATGGGCAGGGGTAAATTAAAAGGCGAGGAAGCGAGGGTCAAGGAGATAAGGCAGGAAAAGCAGTTGAAATGAGAAATTTGCAGATGGCGCCTCAGTACTACTGAAGGATGAATGAAATGTCTTTCTCCAGTGGCTGGAGGGCTCTGCTGCTGTCAGAACTGGATGATGCTGGCATAGATGTGTTAGAAGAGACAGTGATGAATTAGGTCCTGAGTACAGTGCATTAGCACAATTTGCATTAACTGTTTATTCCCTAGCTGTCTTCAAAGGTTAAGAGTATATGGGTCAATTTAACTACAATCTGAAATAAAGGTGGCAGAGACTGTTAACAGGCAACATCGCTGTACCATCATAGCTGGACAGAAGTCAAAGCTGGGTGTGGTGGTACATGCTTGTAATCTAGTTTTCCACAGACTGCGGCAGGAGGATTAGCATCAATTTGAGGGGGGGGGTCAGTCTACACAGTGAGACCCAGGCTCAAATTTAAAAAAAATATTATTAAACAATAAAGAAGATAAAATAACATCTTACACAATGAGTTTCAACTTTTTATCTTTGAAGTAAACTGTACCTCACCAAATTTAAAATAAGCAAGGACATCATTATTTTGGGTATGAATTATTAAGAACCCATTGCCCAGTGGTCAAGGGTAGCCAACAGAATCCTTCAGGATGAGGTTTTCTGAATATGACTCCATTAGGACACATCATTAGATGTTCCCTGAAAGAGTGAGCCTGGAGTAAAGCTGCCTGAGGGACCAACATGAGATGATTTGGATTATATCAAGTGGACTCTGATGTCACCCACAGTCATTTGTCCAAAGAAGCCTCCTGTCCCTTTATACCAGTGTAGATCTGAAATAGGGATCAGTGCAGTGTTAAAAACAAAACAAAACAAAAACCTATCCTTTTTTTTTTTTTTATTTTTTCAATGGGAAATGGAAGCTCTAAGACCATGGAGCCAGGAAAGTTGGTAAGAGAGACCAAACCCATGCCTTCCCTTCCCAGATTCAGGGCCTTTCCATGGGATCACAGGTGGGGGTGGGCAGAGTGAACACTAAAGATAGTCACGAAGGGACTGTGAGGGTCTGTGCTGGTTCCATTTCACGACAGTGTAACCCAGTGCGTGACAAGAAGCACCTGAAGGAAGAATGAACTTGGAGTTACGGTTTCAAGCTAAACACTTCATTGTGGGTGGGAGTGAGGGTGGGGTGAGGGGAATATAACAGTGGACACTCAAATGTAATGGGAGTATGAAGTGGTTTGCTCGCGTCTGGGTGGATCACATCCAGAGAATGACTGGAACAGAACCAGGGCAGGATATAGCCCCTAAGACCGACATCTTATCAATCTACTTCTTCCGGCAAGGCTCCACTTCGAGAAGATTCCACAACTTTAACTGTTAGTTATTATTGTCCCCTGGTGTGGGAGGTCCTTCTGTCTGTGTTGCTTTTATTGGTTAATGAATAAAGAAACTGTCTTGGCCTGTGACAGAGCAAAAGAACAGAGCTAGGTGGGGAAAACTAAAGTGGATGCTGGGAGAAAGAAGGCAGGGTCAGAGAGAAGCCATGGAGCCGCTGGAGACAGACATACTGAGACTTTGCTGGTATGCCAGGACCTCGTGGTGATGCACAGATTACTAGAAATGGGTTAAGATGTAAGAGTTAGCCAATATGAAGCTAGAGCTAATGGGCCAAGTAGTGTTTTAATTAATATAGTTTCTGTCTGGTTATTTTGGTTTTGGGCAGCCGGGACAAACAAGCGGCCTCCTCCTATAGTCCACTTGACATAACCTAGAGTCACTTGGGAAAAGGAAACTTTGCCTGAAGAACTGCCTAGATCAGAATATACTGTGGTCATGACTATGAAAGATTGTCTTCATGGTTGATGCAGGAAGGCCCAGCCCACTACCTGCAGCACCATCATTAGGTAGGGGGATGTGGGCTATAGAAGAAAAGGTAGGAGGGCCTGAGTCAGCGAGCAAGCTAGTGAGCAGCTCTGATTCTGCTTGAGTTCCTGCTGGGGTTTCCACCCTTTTTTCCCTCAGCGATGAACTGTGACTACCAGGAGGCATAAAATGAAATAGACCCTTTCCTCCTGTGGTACCTATGTGATTGGCCCCATAATCTCATAGGGAGTGGCACTATTAGAAGGGGTGGATTTGTTGGAGTGGGTATGGTCTTTCTGAGGAAAGTGTGTCACTGTGGGGATGGGCTTCGAGGTTTCTTATGCTCAGGATACTGCCCAGTGTGATAGTCAACTTCCTGTTGCCTACAGGATGTAGGACTCTCAGCTTCTACTCCAGCACCCCGTTTGCCTGTATGCTGCCATGATGATAATGGACTGAACCTCTAAAGCTGTAATCAAGTGTCCCCATTTAAATGCTTTCTTAGTAAGAGTTGCCATGGTCATGGTGTCTTTTCACAGCAATAGAGACCTTAAGCAAGACATCTCCCAAGCTGTTTTGGGTCAAAGTGTTTTTATCACAGCAATAGAGAAGCAAAGTAGGCTGCTACCTTCCAAAGCAGCACCATCAATTTAGGAATAAACATTGAAACACATGAGACTGTGAAGAGCATCTACATCTAAACCAGAGCAGGTCATCTCCAGTGTTTTACTTGGCAACATATACCCATGTGGGCCAGCTAAGGCTGTTTAGAATGCTCTCCACTGAGAACATTTTCCTTTGTCTTTCAAAGCCCCCTATTATTGGCCCCTTATTCTCTGGCCTCTATAAAACATCGATCCCTACATCCACGAAAGAAATTCTGGCTCTAGGCCTTTGTACTTAGAAATAGGTCTTGGAAGCAGAATCTCGGGAAAGAAGTATGCTGAAGAATGTCCTATATAAATCAACAACTGGGCAGGAATGAAGCGGTAAGCCAGAGCAGAGGTCTGAATTCTGGGGCATCTGTAAACATGAGGCTCACTGAAGCAGCAGGGGGGCAGAGCTAGGCTGGCCCTTCTAAGTTGTTCCAACCCTGGAGAAAGAGGGCAGACTTTTGTTTCCTAGTGTCAATGAGTCACTAGATATGGCCTTATCTGGAGAAGGAGGCACTACCTCAGGCAAAACAGTCCCATTCAGCCCCAAAGAGGGTCTCAAGTGAGAGCTGTCAGCTGCCAACATTCCTGGCAGCTGAAGGCAGTCTGCACTCCTGAAAGGGGAGGGCACAGTGTTATGGATACAGGCTAGCCATCCGGTCCCTTGGCCTACATTCTTCAGGTGGAGCTTTCCCTTCATGACTCAGACTGCCTCCCATCAAACAGAACTTAGGGGCTGTGTTTGGGGCTCTCTCATACTGACTCTAGCTTCAGTGTGTTTTATGGAATTAGATCTATCTCAATATTGCGACTTCAGAGTCTCCAGGAGTTTTACACTTATATCCTAGCAGGGTTCACAAAGATTACTCATAATCAGTATCTGTGTTGGCTACTTGAATGTCAACATGACACAACCTATAGCAATCCGAAAGGAGGAAACTTCAATTGAGAAAATGCCTTCATAAGATCCAGCTATAAGGCATTATCTTAATTAGTGATTGATGGGGGAGGGCCCAGGCCACTGATAGTGGGGTCACCCCTGGGCTGAGCCATCCATGAGGACTGAAGCCAGCAAGGAGAACCTTTCACAGTCTTTGCCATCACTTCTTGCTTTCAGGTTCTTAGCCTTGGTTTCCCTCCTGGGCTGCAATCCAGGATATGTAAGCCTTTTAAACCCTTTACTCCCCAAATTCCTTTGGGTCATGGTGTTTCATCAAAGCAATGGTGGCTCTAAGACAAAATGCATCCAGAGGCAAGAGCCATGGTTTAGAAATTAAACAGCCACTTACAGATGTACCAAACTGCATACGCCACTTAGTTCCGTGAATCTCGTCTCACCATTTAGAGAATAATTAAAACAAATCTTATTTTATACAATCTCCAGGATGGCTGTGAAGACCCTGAGATGGGGCTGAGCTTAGTCCTTTGTCAACACCACACAAGCTGGAGTCATCTGGGAAGAGGGACCTCAACTGAGAAAATGCCTGCATCAGCTTGGAGTGTAGGCAAGACGGTGGGGCATCTTCTTGATTAATGATGGATGTGGGATGTCCTAGTCCACATGGGGTGCCACTCCCGAGCAAGCTCCGGAAGCCCTGGAGAGAGAGCAAGCCCTCAGCAGTGTTTCTCCACGGCCTCTGCTTTGCTCCTGGCTCCAGGGGCCCCCTGCCTTGACTCTTTCATAACAGGCTGGAAGCGGTAGGATGAAATATACGCTCTCCTCCCACGGCGCTTTTGGTCATGGAGCTTATCACAGGAATGAAAGTAAACTACAGTAGATGATAAATTCAAAGTGCTTTTGAAAAGAAAAACGCTAAAACTAGTGTTTCACACAGCTAGAAAATAAGTGCACAGCCACGCAAGGGGGAAAATGCTGGGCTGATGAGCGGGAAATAGATATTTCTAAATAGGTATATGTATAAATATTTCTCAAGAAGTAGGGTAGAAGAGTCAATATTATCAAGACAAAAATCCTCTTCAAGTATCTATGAACCCAACAAAAGTCTTTAAAATTCCAAGTGTTTTGAACAGAAATTGATGAACTGATTCTAAAATGCAGATGAAACATGAATAATCCAAAAAAAGTCAAAATGAACTTCGAAGGCAGAAAGGATAAAACCTATATACTTCTCATTTTAAAATTTACCATTAAGCTACCATAATTCAGATACCGCGGTGCCTGCAGGGGGTGGGCATGTGGATCTGTGCAGCAGAACTGCGATTCTAGAAGCAAGCCTTTGCTGTCAGAGTCCTTGGAGTGGAGGTGAAAGTACCATGGCAACAGGACAGAGAAAGGGCAGTCTGCCTAGCTCATGGAGCATGGGCTAGCGGAATGCAAAAAGCTGGGT
Organism: Dicrostonyx torquatus; assembly: GCA_028555095.1. NCBI lineage: Eukaryota > Metazoa > Chordata > Mammalia > Rodentia > Cricetidae > Dicrostonyx > Dicrostonyx torquatus. The sequence goes on along the minus strand of JAQHUG010000039.1, from coordinate 7,736,353 downwards.
TCCAGGGATAAACTTTCAGGGGGGGAATCGAAGCCCGTGCGATAAATTTGTTAAATGTACTTTAAGAAATTGCCAGACTATTCTAAAATGAGCTCAAAATAAATCAGAACATAAAGATGGTTTTCAAAAATGAAGAAAACAAGGAAGATACTTACAACCTTGGGTTAGGCAAAATTAAAAATAGGCTTCAGATACATCAGGAAGAAAATGAAAAGACAGCCACAACCTGAGAGAATATATATGCACATGTGTGTATATATCTGTGTGTATGTATATATGATTGTTTTATGGACACATGCCCACACATACATACATACACAGTATTCCATCTTAGGAAAGATTTGTATTCAGAATCTTCAAGATTTCTTACTGGTTAATAATAAATCAATTAATAATGAGTAACAACGGCATCAATATTCACCAAAGAAGAAGCTGGAGTGGCTAAAAGGTGCTAATAATCATTAGTCATAAAAGAAATCAAAGTGAGACCCACTTCATGCTCAAACGAGTAGAATCAAAAGCAAGTAGCTGTGGGTAAGGGTATGGAAGACTGGGGCCTCTGCATCCCTGGTGCGACTATAAGAAGCACAGCAGTTTGGGGACACTTGTTCAGTTTCTTTAAAAAAAAATTAATCGAATTTACTAACTAGGAAACATACATATTTATTCAAGAGATCTACACACACACACACACACACACACACACACACACACACACACACACTGTGTGCAACTATCCTACTTTGGTTTCTCCTGCTTTGATAAATACTATGACCAAAAGCAATGAGGGCAGGAAAAGTTCATCTCCTCTGACAACTGTCAGGTACCAGTCCCAGCCCAAGGGAATTCAGGGCAGGAATGCAGCACAGACCACAGATGAATGTTGCTTGCTGACTTGTTCCCAGGCTCATGTTTAGATGCTTTCATTATGTCACTCAGGATCACCTGCCAAGGACTGGTACTGCCCAGCTCAATCAACAACCGAGAAATGCCCCACAGACATGCCCACAGTCATCTTATAGTTAACTCCTCCACTGGGGTTCCCTCTTCCCAGCTGGGTCAGGTTGACAGCCAAGATTAGTCCTTGCAGTACTGTTATTTATAATGTCTACAAAGTGAAGATAACATGAACACTTACCAATGAATGGACTAACTGTGCTGCAGACATACAATGACATATTATTTAAGTATTAGGAAGGAAACGGATGCATGTTACATGCTACAAGACGGGTGACTAGAGGAAACAAAAATCGGGTAGGTGGCAGCAGCAACATGGTGTAGGAGGGTTCTTCTGCATTTTGTGTTGCTTCCATTGGTTAATAAAGAAGCTGCCTTGGCCTTTTGATAGGGCAGGACTTAGATAGGCAGGGAAAAGAGAACAGTATGCTGGGAAAGACTGAGTCAGGGAGAGAGCTTCCATGAAGCTGCCAGGGTCAGACATGCTGAATCTTCCCGGTAAGCCCACTACCTCGTGGTGACTTACAGACTATTAAAAATGGGTTGAAATAAGATGTGACAGTTAGCCAATAGAGGCTAGAGATAATGGGCCAGGCAGTAATTTAATTAATATATTTTTCGTGTGGTTATTTCAAATCTAAGTTAGCCCAGCGGCCGGGAGCTGGGCAGGACACAGCCACCCCTATTACTACAGCAACAGGCATCTGTCCCAGTATAGGTGACACACTATACAATTCTATTTAAGGAAAACACCCAGAAAACACAAATCCACAGAGCCAGAAAGTACATAAGTGGTTGCCTGGACTGGCAGTGGAATAGAGTGTGACAGCCAATGGGTAGAAGTGATACTTTAGGGTGACAGAAATGCTAAGTTTGGGTTCTGTGATGCCTGAATAACCCTATGCATTCACTGAAATTAGTCATTTACTAAACAGGCCAACGGTGTGGCATTATCGTATCTCAGTAAAACTGTTTAAAATTAGAGAGCATGTTTTGCCCACCCAGTGAGGGCAGGCTAGTCCGGGCTGGTATGATGGTGTTTGATCATCATTAGGGACACTTTCTTTCTGTGCTTCAGACACCTCTCCTCTGTGCTCTTGCCTTCATAGTTACACACTGATTTCTTTTCCAGCTACAAAAGAGAAGAAACTAGACAGTGAGGAAGACACTTCTTAGCCTTCTGGATGAGACTGACTGTGGTATCTGTTTTCATCAGCCGACTTCCTCACGCATCATGGCAATCTTTTAAGATGATTTTTGGGGCATGGAGGGAGACTTGACACATAATTCTGGTATTACAGTACCTTGAGAAATAGTATTCCCCCTTAGTAGAATTACAAACCAAAAAAGATACCGGCCAGCTAAGCCAGCCGCTTTAAGAGGTATTTCAGAGAAACTCCAATCATCAGCCAGAACATGTCATATGATCATTTTAAAAGAATTTTATTTATTTGCTTGAAACTGGGTCTCTCTAACTATGTAGTGCTAGGTAGCCTGGAACACACTGTATAGACCAGGCTAGCCTCAACCTCATAGAGATCTGCCTGCCTCTGCCTTCTGAGTGCTGAGATTAAGGTATGTGCCATCACACCCTGTGATTCTCTCTCTCTTTGTGTGTGTGTGTGCGCGCACGTGTGTGTGTGTGTGTGTGTGTGTGTGTGTATGTGACATGCAGGTGCCCAAAGATGCCAGAAGATGGCATCTGGAGCTAGAATTACCATCCAACATGGCAGTGCTCTAAAACGAGCTAGCTCTCTAGTCCAGAGATTCTTACCCCGTGGGTCATGACCCTTTCGGGTTGCATCTCAGATGTCCTGCAGATCAGATATTTATATTACCATTCCTAACAGCAGGAAAATTA
>JAQHUG010000039.1:7714734-7731290 GCA_028555095.1 Dicrostonyx torquatus | reverse complement strand
AACCACATGCCGAGGCCAGCTTGGCTTTTCCAGTCACTGAACCAGCGGCTTTGCTTCTTCCCACAGCCTCGTGGCCACGGCTCACCTGTGATGCTCTCCTCCCCTGTGGGAGGAGGCAGCAAAGGTGGGGCAGGGCCACCTCAGAAGCAGTTGAACATGGGGGAGGGGGAGGGCCTGGACAGCGAGCCCTGCAACCCTTGGTCAGCAGCAGTAGCTCTGCTTGCTAAAGCCAACGGTTATCAAACACCTGCCCTGTTTCCCAGAACTTCCCTCAGACCCCAGATCAGGAAAGCCTACCTGTCCTTCAGCGCCCACCGTGGCTAACAGCTGCTAATTTCCAGTCCTCGCTCTGGGCACCACTCCTAGCTGGAGAGCTGCCTCATTTCACACCTGAGCTAGAAGTCAGTTACACGCGAAACAAATCAAAGACACATTCTCTCTTTTTCTTGGGCATCATCACTTTGTATAATTACCAGGTCTCCGCCTTTCCTTTTGTTCTACAGCCCAAACCAGGGGAAGCGGTTCAAGTCTTGTACCTCCACGTGCACAGCCCGGGGGAAGGCGGCATGTAACACACCTTCACCTGTGGCTCAGGTCCGACTTCCTGCAGCAGTGCAAACTGATTCGGTGGACTAACAGCCTTACACAGGGAGCACAGGTGCTGCTGGCCACACAGGGAGCCGGCCCGCAGACCAGCTGCTCAGGGGTGCCTTCTGGGTTGCTGGAACACTCTGTATAACATAGTTCAGAAACGGAACTGACTGCGGACTTTGTTACTTTGTGCGAATTTAGGCCGATGGACCTGCCATTAATGGGCAACGCCACAGCTGAAATAACACCTGCACTCTTGTTGGTTGGTTTGTTGGTTTAGTTATTTATTTTTATTTAAAGTAACTCTACATAGTCCTGACTGGTGAGGAACTTGCTCTTGTGTGACCCAGGCTGGATTCCTACTTGAGACCCTCCTGTCTCTGCATCTTTGATGTGGGAAAATAGTACGGGAGTCTTCATCCTTCCAGGCAATCTGCATTAAGAGTGGAGGTGCCCGTCATGTATCTATGCCCTACCTTCAAAAGCGTACCCTGCATCCGGGGAAGAGACCCACTTATGCATGACTGACAGGAGTGACCAGGACTACAGAAAGTTCTCTGATGATGAGGAGGAGGACCCATAAGTGTTGGCTCAGCCTTTTGTTTTTGAGATGGGAATCTCACTCTGTACACCAGGCTGGCCTGGAACTCACAGAAATCCCGCCTTCGCCCACTAAATGCTGAAATGGACGGGTAAAGAGTCACTGCCCTGGACTCCGAGTGCTGGTATCTTTAAGGGTCTTGGGAGGCTCCTCTTTAAATTCACGGCTTGTTGAAGCTCTACGGGTTTTATTTCGCTCACAACCTCCTCTTATGGGAACGGGGTGAAACTCCCAGGCTTCTGTGAGGGCATGGTGGCAAGCAGGGCTCTAGATTTCAGATCCAATGCTTTACTGAAGACACTAGGGGTCAGCAGATTCCCAAGAGTGGCTAGCAAAATCGGACGCCCCAGTGCCCAGGGCGTTCCTGGAGAGATGCCCATCACAGGAAGCATCCAACCGGCACTGTAGCTGCTTTCTGACCCGGCTTAACAGTAGTTTTAACCTTTACTTGGGCACACTGAAGTCCTCCTGCAAACCCTGGACGCTCGGAGACCCTGATCTGGTGGCAGGGTTTGTGGCACAGCCCAAGCTAATTGATTTGAATCATACTCCACCACAGCTCCAACCGTGCCTGCCAGTACCAAGAAATATCACCTTATTTGGGCAATGCGTTCCAAGAGACTGCTTCTGGGACTTTTGTTTAAGATCAAATAGGGATGGAGGTGGGGCCTGAAGAGATGGCTCAGCTGTTACACTAAGGGCCAGCGCTGCTCTGGTAAAGGAGGGATGTTTAGCTCCCAGCACTCACTAGCTATCACTCCCCTCACGAGGCTCCAGCTGCCTGTAAAGATCCAGGGATGTAACACTTTCTTCTGCACCCCACAGGCACGTGCACTCACACATTTGGGTACAGGCACACACAATTAAATAATTAATGAAAGATTAAATGGGGAAGTAGCAGAGAAATTTGCTAAGGACACCTGGCTCATCTGACAGAGTTCCTGGAAGCCTCTCCCCCTACCCTTCTCTTCTTCTAATTGGGATAAGAAACCCAAAAGCCCTGGAGACAAATGATTGATAGGCAACAACGGGGTATGGCAACGAGGGACACTTAGAAAATGAAGCTGACTGCAAGAAACACAGCAGAGGCGTTAATAAAACCAAGCAAGTTCCAGGTAAAATCCAATGGAGTCAAAGAAGGAAACATTCTAAATCATCAGTGTGTGTATGTGTGTGTATGTATGTGTGTATGTATGTGTGTGTATGTGTATGTGTGTGTATATATATGTGTGTGTGTGTATGTGTATGTGTGTGTGTATCTATGTGTCCTGCCTGTGCTGAAACTAGAACCCAGAGCTTTGTATAGGAGCAGCCTTCCCTTGAGCTTCAGCCACGTTTCCAGAAGTGTTTTCTCAAGAACTTTCTAGCTGCTTAAAAGCTAAATCTCATCCCTGTAGAGCTAAGTTTATTCTTTTTTCATATTTGCATTTAGTGGCATCTTACATAACACACACTGAGGGGACAAAGCATTTTAAACCTGAAAATTTGAGATCAAGTGACATGCGAGTTCAAACTTTCTGAGTTTCATGCCAGCCCTACCCATGCTGTTACACCAAAGTTCTGCACGGTGACTAAGAGGCCATGGGTGCACATGCATAATGAAATCAAAACATTCATACACATAAATAAATCTTAAAAACAAACAAAAACCACTTAGGGCTGCTGAGGTCGCTCATGGACTACAGTAGGTGCTTGCTGCCAAGCCTGATGACCTAAGATCAATCCCCAGGACCCACTTCATCAACAGAGAAAATTCCCTCCTACAACTCTCCTTTGACCTCCACACATGGGCTGTGGCACAGGCACACAGACAGAAATAAATGCAATCCCTTTAAAGTTGTGTCTGTGCTGACCATCTAAGATCAATCCCCAGGACCCACTTCATCAACAGAGAAAATTCCCTCCTACAACTCTCCTTTGACCTCCACACATGGGCTGTGGCACAGACACACAGACAGAAATAAATGCAATCCCTTTAAAGTTGTGTCTGTGCTGACCATCTAAGATCAATCCCCAGGACCCACTTCATCAACAGAGAAAATTCCCTCCTACAACTCTCCTTTGACCTCCACACATGGGCTGTGGCACAGACACACAGACAGAAATAAATGCAATCCCTTTAAAGTTGTGTCTGTGCTGACCATGTACAGACTTCAATCTTGTGACTATTCTCTAAAGAGCTCGGTATAAAGACCCTTTGCAGCATGTTTGCTGTGTATTGGTTATTATAAGCAACCGACCAAGGACTCGGCATTTGGGAGGCCGTAAGTAACGGGCTGCGCATAAACAATTCTTGGGAAACGAGCACCCGTGCATCTTGGTAACCATGGGGAGTCTTGGAATAGTCCCCCAGGACACCAAGGGATGAGATGGGACTCCAGAGAACAGGCAAGACTGACTCCACCTCTCGACTTTCCTTAGTCTATTGCATACTACGAAACATGGCAAAGGTCCTATGCTTTCGTGTGCTTTTGAGGAGGGAAAGTTACATCTATAAAGGGTATAGACGCCAGAGTTCATCATCTCAGTTCAAATCTTGGCAACTCCCTTGGAACTGGGTGACTTCATCTCCGTCAGTAAATGGGTGCTGGATGAAGCCAGTCCTTCAGGTCACCCTCGGGTTTACATGTCACAACGCAGGCAACGATTTTAGCATTAAAAAAGACACAGTCTCTAGGACTCTAATCTCCTTATTCCTTAGGAAGAAGGCATGCTGCGACCTACAACATCGGGGGAAGCAGCCAGCACTCAGCTCTCCATGCATTCCCACTGTCTGTGTTTATTTCTACCCATGACAGATTCCCCAGGTATGCACTGATGAAAGTCAGCTGCAAGAACTTCAAAATGCAGCGCCCTCACACGGGGCCTGTATCTCTGATGGCAATCTTAAGACAAGGCGCAGGATTCTGAGAGTCATCACCAGGTTAATGCTTTGATTCGGGAGTTGATCCAACTTCTTAGGTGAGGCCCTCCAGCAGTCCCAAAGGAGCTACTGCGAACTTAAGGTCGTGGTGCCCCTGGCCACTCCTCTGCTGTCCCCGTGTCTGTGTGCTGATGTCTGTGTGTGCAGTTGTGTGGAGGTTGCAATCTGGGGCATCATCCTCAAGAATGCCATCCCCTTTCTTTGAGGCGAGGTCTCTCATTGACCTGGAGGTGACCAATTAGGTAAGCGTGGCTGGCCAGTGAGCCCAAGATCCTCCTGTCTCTACCTCCCCAGCACTGGGATCCTAAGACCAAGGCAGGTCTGGCACCTCCACGTGGGTTCTCAGGATGACCCTCATCCTCAGATGAAGTTGGGTCTAAAAGGCAAGGTATTCACCGCTCAGCTCCTGCTTTCCTTTTTTTAAAATAAATAAATAAATAAAAATACAGGTTTCTAAGGACTTTAGTCATTCATTCAAAATCAGGTGCCTGGAGGAGGAAAAGTTTAGTCCCCACATATATACAACCATTCCAGGATTCCTGTTCAGGATGGCAGGTGCCAGGGTATCTTGGGACAGAGGCAGCAAAGGAAGTGATCTCCATGCTGCGTGGCTATCTCTCTCTCTCTCTCTCTCTCTCTCTCTCTCTCTCTCTCTCTCTCTCTCTCTCTCTCTCCCTCCCTCCCTCTAGCAAAACTACAACTAGCTCTCCACACCTGTACAATGTGCTTTCTTCCTAACAGCTGGACAGCATGAGAACAGGTGCTTAAGCCATGGGTGTGGACCATGAGGCAGGAAGCAGTAAACTGAGGGTGGGCGGAAGACAAGCTGCGTCTGCAGCTAACTCTAAAGCAGAGAGAGACCAGCGGACTTAAGGCTGCCTTGGGTGGCAGACCTCCGCCCTTCTTCCGGATTTCTCACCACGTGAAACCCGGCGTCATTAAAGCTCTGGCGTTTGGAGCGTCAGTCACTCACGGCTAACGATAACAGTCTGAACGGAGACTGCCAAGTCTACCGTTTATGTTCCCTCGCTCAGCTGTGGTACCAGAGCCACGCTGACTTAATACGGGGTTCCGGGCCATCAGTCACTGCCATCGTACCTGTAGAGCCCACCTCACATGCCACGGGATGCAACCCACCTACACATTATACCGGAAAGGTTGCCTCTCAGAAGTTGAAAGGAATTGGGACTATAAAAAAAAAAAAAAAAAAAAAGAAATGTTGGGCAGGAAACCTCCTATTTTGGAGAAAACTAGTCTACTCAAGACCGCCGTGTTTGCCTACCGCAAATTTTATGGAAAGTTTTATGGACATCAAGAAACTGTTCTCTGGCTGCAGCAGGGACACTTCTTAAATTTCTATTACAAATAAGTGATATATATATAGACTCTTATGTCCAGTTTCTTCACCTATAAAATAAAAGCTCAAATCATACTCGCAAAAAAATGAAATTAACTGATTAAATGAACTAATACTATGTGCAGGTCTCCCAGTATTTAAAAGGTGTTTTAGTAATGTGCCGGCTAATTTTATGTCAGCTTGATTCAACTTAGTCCGCAACTGAGAAAATGCCCCTTCTAGACTGGCCTGTGGGCAAGTCTGTGGTACATTTTCTTGACTGATGATTAATGGGGAGGGGATAGGAGGTAGGCATCTCATGTGGGTGGTGCCACCCCTGGGCTAGAGGTCCCGATATATATATATGCAGGCTGACAAGCCATGGTTAGGGGGAGCAAGCCAGTAGGCAGCTCTCTTCCGTGACCTCTGCATCAGCTCCTGCCTTCAGTTCTTGAAGGACTGTGATCAGAACACGTCAGCAGAAATCAACCCTTTCCTCCCCAAGCTGCTTTTGGCCTTGGCGTTCCATCACAGCAGCAGAAAACCCTAACTCAGCCGAAGGACAACATGTGTTTGTTTGTTCTTTTAGTTTTTAATTGGCACAAGACTACTGTAAATTTAGACAATCACATTTTTATGCATGTGTTTTATAATCATGGTACCCTAATCACCGAAGATTCGATTTCTTCAATCAGAGTTGTGACAACAGCTATGATACGATTAATTGTAATCATAAAAATTGTTAACATGTTGTGTGATTATCAGATATTAGGCACTGTGCCAAGTCCTTTATTTTCATTATTGCATTAAAATCTGTTTTTTTTCCTCTCCTTCCTCTAGAGGTGTTTTGAGGAATGGGAATGAAAATGAGGAAATGTACAGACACTGTTTATGAAAAAAAAATTGAAGTCAGACATGATAGGTTGTGGTGCATGCCTTGAATCTCTGCACTCGGGAGGCAGAAGCTGGTGAGTATCTGAGTTTAAGGCCAGTCTGCTTTCCACAGTGAGTGTTCTAAGCCAGTCAGGACTACACACTGATGATAAGATACACACAAATATGGAATTATTGCTGGCTGAATAGCTAACTTCTTTTAGGGGAAAAAGACCCCCAAAAGATTTAAACTATAAGGGGAGGATCTGTTTTCTTTAAAGACTTCAGACAGCATACTAACAAAAAAAAGTATGAATTTGCTTACTATAGAAAAGATGTTAAAATGCATATGAAGAACAGATTGGATGAAATTTGAATAATCCTCATCATTTGATCCAGCAAAAACTAAGTATCAGACGATCCTTAAGAAAAAAATGGTACTGGACAGAAGACTCCAAGGTTGAGAACACTCCTGTCCTTCCAGAGGTCTTGCTCACAGCACGCATATGTGGCAGCTCCTAGCTGCCTGAAACACCAGCTCCAGGGGACCCAAGACCCTCTTCTGGTCTTCATAGGCAGCTGCTGTCACATACACATTCTTATATAGACACAATACATACACATAATTCAGAGTTAGCAATAAAATATGACTGACATGTGCTATATATATATATATATGTCTTTTCTATTTTACTTATGAATAATTGCATATGTTCCAGAAGTATGTTTAAATTTCTCCCCTTAGAGAAACAACATTCATAACAACATCTTACTTAACTGCTATCATCCCCAGCTGAAAGTTCCCCATAAATGTGTGTGCACTTAACTGTCCCATAAATACAAGAGGAAAAAAAATAGGAGAATTATCATTCTTCTTTATTGCATACAAAGGGAGACACAAGCTCTAGGGTTAGAAAATGAAAAGGAAGAAAATATCCAGCTTCTAAAATGGGAATTTTTCTGGTTAAAAGCACACACGGTGCATTTTTAGCACAGCCAGAACACTGAGCATGAACGGTGCCGTGCAGAAGTCCTCACACCCTGCCCTCCATGGAGAGCAACTTCCTTTTCCAACATCTGCTTGGTCTGTATTGAAGGGGTGTGAATCTGTGTCTGTGAGCAGAAGGCCTCTGAGCTGGCAGGTCACTCTTCCCTGGGAGAACACAGAAGGGGCTGCAACTGTGGGTCCAGGGCCCGCAGAAACCAAAGAAAGGATCTGCCCTGTCGGCTCGGCTCCTCATTTGTCACCAAGACCCTCAGAGCCAAGCGCTCCTCAAACAGAGTACAAGTGCTATTGATGTCACTGGTGCTTCTTAAACCCGAGGTCTGCCATACGATGCCATCTGTGTTACAGGAACTGATAATGACTTCCTGTCCTCATAGGGGGCTACAGTTGGGACCCTTGTGAGAAGCAGGGGATGCCCCAAGTGAGTGAAGTCCCAAGAGAATGTGTATTGTTTACATGGGCACCACCATGTCAAAGACCAATATCTCAGTCCCATGGGAAGGGCTCAGAGGGAGAGCAAAGCCTTCCTCTGGTCTGACTGTGTGCAGAAAATGTCCACTACAGCTTTTCCCCCAGGTTTTTGTTATATCTCCCCAAATGTTTACAGTTTGCAGACTGCTTACTGAGACTGCTAACCCCGCCTCCTTGCTCATCTGTGTGTTGTTTATCTGTGTGTGATGACCCGGTCTCCCTGTCCCACTGTATACTGGACAGACCGAACTTGTGGGATGCTGTGGCTCCTTCATCAGAGAGCCCAGTGCACTCAGTCCTAACTTTTTCTGTGTATCCATTCATGGTAGTCTTTCCTTTGTTCTCTTGACGCCCCAGAAGGCCAATCCTTGAAGCTGTGACTGACACAGCAAACGCTCCTTCAAGCAGCTTTGAGTCAGTTCCTGTCCTGCATCCGTTGGTGGGAAAGGGCAGATTCAAGGGAGGCTCAGAACTGATCAAAGTCTCTGGATCTTGGGACTCAGTGGGCTCTGCAGGGCTCCAGGGAGGTGACACACTGGCTTACCTATGCCTGACTTCTCATTTTATGGTAGAGACCTTGGAGAGGGATTTTTCAGCATGGTCACAACCTCACTGTAATACGGGGTCATTTACGTCGTTATCTCATGACCGTGGCTCCTCTGAGGTGGTGACATTGTTTCGCAGGTGAGTATGTGGCCCCGGCAGACATTCCAGTCACAGGTGGAGGAGAAGAGAGTGAGTGAAAGCAGAGCTTTACTTCCTGGAAGCCTCCTTTCCAGACCCAAGCCTCTCCTCCCCGTCAGAAGACCTCTACTCAAACTCAAGCTCAAATGGGCTTTGCTGCTGCTTCCGCACCCAGTCCAGTCTCTGTCCTGAGTTGTTGTTCCAGACTCCAAACCAACTGTTGCACTTTTCTGAAAATGCCTCAATAAAATCTTCGTAGTTCCTGAGGAGGTCAAGAAGAACCTGGCCTTAACAGGTCCCTCCCACCCAAGGCAGAATTCCTGATCAGTTTTTCGATGCCCAGCCCTCCTCTCCATCTTCCGAGAAACTGTGTGGCTCAAACTCCTAGCTCTGCGTGGGATCTCAGTGACGCCTGCCACATTTGGCACCTTTTAACCCCTCCCCTTGCCCTTGTGGTGTTTCTAGCAACACCTGCTGGCCTGTCTGTCAGGTGTCCAGTTAACTCTATTCTGCTTTTCTGTGACCTTGGTCGTGTGTCCCAGGCCTTTGCCTGCGGGAAGTAGTTTGGCAACTCTTACTGGATAAACATATTTGATTTTGTGCCAATTTCAGTCCCACTCTATGACTTCACGGAGGAGAAAGCGAGGCTTTGAAAGGTTAAGCCATTTGCACAGGGCTAAGATTCCCAGGGCCGAAACTTGGCTTTCTTTCCATTACTTGGCAGCATTTTGCCTCTCTTTACCCGGAGGGTAGCAAAAGCTGCATACCTGAGCCCCACTGCCCTCCACAGTGCCGGTCCTTTACCTCAGAAAGAAGGAATGCCTGGGGAGAAGGAATTTACTGCTGCTGGTTCAAACAAGAGCAAAGCCTCTAGAACAGCAGCTGAAGGAATGTAGGTCAAATAACTGCCCTGCCCAGTCTCTCCAGTGGTTGCCTAACTTTTGTCATTTGCATATGTGAGGTCACAATCTAAAAATCATCAGATGGAAAATTCCAGCTTAGTAGCTGTCATTAAAAGCAAGCATTTTCAAATCCTCTGTTTGAGTTCATGCTCATTCTCATTTAAAATTTCAGTCTTCAACTTGTGACCGGCCGACCAGGTCCTGAAACTATGGCAAGGGTCTGCAAAAAATAGTCTTGTTTGGCAACTGTAAATGTGGAATAGGGCTAAGATACAGCTCAGTGGTACAGGGCTTGATTGACAGACAACGGTCCTTGGCACGGGAGACAAGGAACAGATAACGATTATAAAGACAAGGAAAATTGGTTAATATCAGTTGTGGACCAGGTACATCCTCATATCAAGCCTGCTATTAATAGCCCCACCCCACAGATGTAGAGAGTTCGAGGAACTTTGTTCAAGACTGGACAGCTAAAGGGATTAGAGGGGATTTAGGAAGAGAGCTTGTCAGTAAAGTGTCTGCCTCACGAGAGTGAGGACCTAAGTCTTGATCTCCAGCACCTACAGAAAAGGCAAGCATGGCAGTGCACCCCTGTAGTCCCAGCTCTGGGGGAACAGAGACAAGAGCATCCTGGGGGTTCCTGGCTAGGAAGTAAGCTCCAGGTTGAGGGAGAGATCTTAAAAAATAAGGTGGAAGGCAACTGAGGAAGAACCTGATGTCAGTCTTGGGCTTTTACATGCACCCCAGACGAACACATACAAATATGTAAACACACATGCATGCACATACACACACACAGGGGGAGAAAGAGAGATAGAGAGAGATAGAGAGACCCAGACACACACACACAGAAACACACACACACACACACACACACACACACACACACACACACACACACACACTACAACTCTGTCTAGTTCCAAGCCTGTTTTTTGTTTTTGTTTGCTTGCTTTTTTTTTTTTTCACCAAGCCTGCTCCCCCACTCCTTCAGCTTTCTAGTTTCTGTATAATGGCAACAATGAATAGCGATACAAATCAATCATTTTAGGTTTATAGTTTCCCAAAAGAAACAATTTAAAATGTAACAATGTCTGACAACATTTCAGTAAAAATCTGTATCTTATCAACAGGCTGTTTACAGAAAGAAACTTCACAATGTTGATATTCTGCTTGAGCCTTTCAAAGTAAAAATGGAAAAGATGAAAGAAAGATGCCTTGTTAGAAGAATCTGAGGACAAGATCTAGGAAAGTATAAGAAATCCCACATTTGAAACCCAGACTTCTAGTGAAATCAAGGTTTATAGTGATCTGCAGGATACTATTATTAACGTACAAAAAGTTCAGGAACACGTGACGAACTGTCAATTAGAAGCCGCGGGAATGAGTGGTGCCAGTGCCCCCCCACAATCTGAAAGGAGGTTGCATGCCAGTTTCTTCAGAGATTAAAACCTTCCATCTTGGAAGGAGGCTCATAAGGACATACTATATTAAAGGGAAGCTCAAACAAAAGGATAGTCTAAAGGAAAAGTGTGTTAAAATGCAGGATGTTCTAAGGAGAGGTGAAACATTCCATCCTGCAAGGAAGTTTGCTAGGTTCAGGAAGTAAACAACTCAGAATGGCTTCAGGAAGTCCCTGAAACTGACCAGATTCACTAGGCTCTTCTGTCCCCAAGTGATATAAACTGTCAGAACTCCTGAGAGACCCTACCACAGGCCGAGCTGCTTCAAAGAGGCTCAGACCACCTCATCTACCTGGGAAGGATGGACACTCTCCAAACTGTTGAGCTGTCTGGAGTCCATGCAGTGGGCTCCAGGTATCCAGCTTTGGTGAGCTGTCACTCATGCTGGGGTGGATTTGGTGATACAATTGTCTGTGAGTCATTTCTGCTCCTGGTAAATGACCCTTTCCTCCTATTTCTGCAAGTAACCCCAACGAAACTCATCAAGCTGGATTTGTCTGTCATCTGTTCCCCAGCTGGGGTAAGTAGACATTTATTGACTCCTTCCCGGGAACAGAACCACACAGAAGAACTGTTAAGAACAGCTTTGAAGGGTTTGAGGTTGAAAAAGTAGACACTAATCTCTCTGGCAACAAGGGTCCAAAGACAATAGTGTCAAAGTCGGTTGGTTAGTCACGGAAACACAGACTAATTCAGAGCCCTTTGAGTCCTTGTTCTAGTGCCATGACATCATCTGGAGAAAGACACTGCAGAGTTTGTTCAGAAACTTCCAGTCATTTCCCTCCCTGGCATACAGAATGGACGGCTTTAACCTTTGTCTCCATCTGCGGTTGTCGGCCTTGGTGCTCCTGTAAGTTACCACTTTTGTTTCTCCACCGTCAATGCAGAGCGTGTCACCAAAGCATTGGTAATGTTGGACTTTGCTTTAGCAGGATGTGGCGCCACTGCGACTTATGTCCCAACCCAAAACTCTGAATCTTTTTTCTCTATGTAGCATCACCTAACAAGTACTAGACAGTAGGGGCTTGGTTTGCCCCCATTATCCACAGGTGAGCTTGCCGGAGTCACAATGCGTTTACATCTTGCTTTTCTCTAGGGAGTCTGGGAAGCAGTAAGTCTCCCTTGCAAGAAGTAATAAATACTACATATTCCAACCTTTGGGTCTGTCTTAGTTAGGGTTTCTATTGCTGTGATGAAACACCATGACCAAAAGGCAAACTGGGGAGGAAAGGGTTTACTTGGCTTAGACTTCAGCATCGCTGTTCATCACTGAAGGAAGTCAGGGCAGGAACTCGAGCAGGGCAGGAACCTGGAGGCAGGAGCTGATGCAGAGGCCATGGAGGGGAGCTGCTTACTGGCTTGCTTCCCATGGCTTGCTCAGCCTGCTTTCTTAAAGAACTCAGGACCACCAGCACAGGGATGGCTCCACCCACCGTGGGCTGGGCCCTCCCTCATTGGTTACCAATTGAGAAAATGCCCTTACAGCTGGCCTTTCATCACCTGAGGCTCCTTCGGATGACTCTGATGACTCTAGCTCCTGTCAGGTTGGCACACAAAACCAGCTCATGCAGTGTCAATTACTCTCCCAAACCCAGACTTCTGTCTGGTTCCTTGGTGTCCCCCAAGGCTGTCTTCATGCACAGATCATCTGTCACCAAGCTATGATGGTCCTATCTGTTTCATATGGACTGTTTTTCTGCCCTCCTGTCTACTGCTACTGCTTCTCTTAGATCCGGAGTCTTGGCTGAGGACTGTGGTCTCCCTTCTGGAACAGACTCACCGCTCCACAAGTCCCTTTCCCTGGTCTCCCACACTTGTGGAGGGGGAGATTTCTGAAAAACCAGTCTGACCTGCAGGGGCTCCGCTCTTCCATGACAAGGTCTTAGATGATCTAGCTCTTGCCTAAATCCTTGTCTGTGTTCATTCCTACATTCAAGTAGTTTGCTTATTTAAAATGCAGATTTCAGGGCCGGAGGGATGACTGAGGTTAAGAACTGTTCATTTGGAGGAACAGAGTTCAGTTCCCAGCACTTAGACCAGAAGGCTCCCAACAGGACATAACTTCAGCTCTAAGACGTCCAAATGGTGTATGAGGGTTCTTCTGTATTTCTCTGCTTTGACTGGTTAATAAAGAAGCTGCCTTGGCCTTTTGATAGAGCAGGACTTAGATAGGCGGGGAAAAGAGAACAGTATGCTGGGAAGAAGACTGGGTCAGGGAGAGAGCCGCCATGAAGCCACCAGGGTCAGATATGCTGAATCTTCCCGGTAAGCCCACTACCTTGTGGTGACTTACAGACTATAAAGAATGGGTTGAAATAAGATGTGAGAGTTAGCCAAGAAGAGGCTAGTGATAATGGGCCAGGCAGTAATTTAATTGATACAATTTTCGTGTGGTTATTTCGGGCATAAGCTAGCTGTGCTACCAGGGAGCCGGGCGGGATGGAACAAAAGGGCCCGCGTTCCTCTCAGATGCTGGGAACACAGCAGCCTGCACCCTAATTACAACATCCAAATGCCCTTTTCTGTCCTCTGTGGGCACCCCTCACCCCAGCCACATGCACATTGCGTGTGTGTACGTGCACGCACATGCACACAGGTGCGCGCGCGCGCACACACACACACACACACACACACACTAAATTTTAAAATCTCTTTTAAAAATTAAAAACTAACGTGCCTAGTCCCAGGTTCTAAACTCAGTTAGATTTCTGAACCATTATGCCTGGGGAAAGGCTCAGAATCTATGTCTAAATACAGAGACAGGACTCTCCCTATCCCACCCATCCTCACTCATAATTTAACATATGCTATTCCCTCTTCCTGGAATATCTTCCACACATTCCTGTCACCAGTGAGGAAACCAAGGCAGAGATTAAGTCACTTTCCAAAGATCACATGCTTAATAAGTATAAACTGGGATTCCAAGTTTACAGCAACAGCCTAAACTCCTTAAGATGCATCTTCCCAGTCAGGAAACCAGCTAAAGGAGCAGGGGCTGGTGAATTGTAGGATCTCAGTTTGGTTCTGTCCTACCAAAGGTCGGAGAGTCTTCACCAGACAGTCCTGTAGAAGAAGTGGGGAAGAACCAGGGTGGGCAGGAGGAGAAGAACTTGTACTGAGCATGAGTAACCACACAGAAACATTGACGACTCCTTATTGAGTCCTTGAGCTCTCTCTGATGAACTTTCTTAGGTTTTTCCCATTGTTTTACTTATAAAAAGCCAAACTCAACATCATTACTTCTGTGAGAGATGCCTAAGCCCTCTCTTAATTAAATTGCCAAGAGTAGGTTCCAGGGACTAGGATTTTTTTTAAAGGGGTAACACTCCCTTCATCCCACAATTCCAATAAGTAGCTTGAGTCAGAAGTACTGTTGAAGCCTCTTCCTCTTGGGACCCACTTCCAGGTCATCCTTTAGCTATGTTCTACCATTTTATTAAAAGCCCATGTGTTGGCCTCTCATGGAAGTTTTAATTGTTTTTATGCCACAAAGGCTCTCTGTTCAGGAGATCCTTTTTATGTGTAAATATTAAGCCAAAACAAAGAGCAATAACAACAAAACAAAAACAAATCCTAACAAAGCAAAAGCAGGTTTACAGAGAGAGCCAGTTGCACTGAACGACTGACCACTAGTAGCCACTTCGCTGCCCCGACCTTGAAAGCCTGCCTGAGCCATTCATCGTCTTTTCTGTCTAGGAGGCCAACACACAGTTGGTACTCTGTAGATAGCGTTGCAAGAGTAAGTTCAATAACGAGCTGCACCCACTTCAGGACGAGAACCTTAGGTCTGGTAGTTGAGAAGCACCCCATCGGAGAGAAACCAGCAAGGCGCCAGAGCTCATGAGATTCAAATGTTACATATCTATTTCAAGAAGACAGCTGAACATTTTAAAACTGGTAGCCTTTTAGAAAATCAATAAAATTAAAATTCTGAACACGGTGTTATCACTTCTAGTCCTTGCAGGGTGTTCGTTCCTGTCTCCGCCGTCAGATGCTGGTGGGAAAGGAAGCGGAGACGTGGGTCTGACTCAGAGGTTCTCTGCTCAGGAAAAAACAGTTGGGGGGCATGGGATTGCCTTCCTGTTTAGCTAAGCAGAGTACTGCCCGCCCCAGCATGTCTAAGTCTAAGTCCTCAGACCCCATGATTATGTCTTCATGTGTTCTTGCGCAGCAGAGCAGACTTCACAGGTATGGGGAAATTAAATCTTGAGATAAGATTAGCCTGGATAATCTGGATGGTCCTGACATAATTACAAGTGTCTCTATAACAGGGATGCAGGAGAGGTGGGAGGGGTATAATGGCTGAAGCAGATGTGAGAGTTATGCAGGGGAATACTCCAATGCATGCAGTAATGCAGGGGATACATCAATGCACGCAGTAATGCAGGGATACTCTAATGTATGCAGTAATGCAGGGGATATTCCCATGCATGTAGTAATGCAGGGAGAATACTTCAATGCATGTAGTAATGCAGGGGATACTCCAATGCATGCAGTAATGTAGGGGGATACTCCAATGCATGTAGTAATGCAAGGGGATATTCCAATGCATGTAGACACTGTCTAAAAGCTGGACAGGGCCAGAGCACCTCGAGATCCTGCCGAAAGATTGCCTGTGGCACGATACGACCATTTCAGACTTCTGACTTCAGAACTGTAAGATAATAAATATGCAGGGGTTGTTTGTGGCGATTTGTTACAGCAGTCAAACAAATGCACCTGCCCTTCCATAAACAACAAAATGGCAATACACACAAACAATGAGCAAGAGTCAAGCACATAATTTCTTCTGTTCATATGTTATGCCAGTATTTTTGACCCTGAGTGCTTGTTAGAACCATCTGAGAAGCTGCAATAGACAGCTATAGGCATAGAGATGAGCAGATTCTGACAGGTAGTTCACACCACAGACATACTAATGCTGGGGCCCCAAATGAAGCAGAATCTATGGTGGGGTGCATGATACTTTGGACAAGAACATGTTAAAGCCATGTGTGGGTCATGACACACAGGAACAGCTAAGAACCCTGCCTCATACTGACAAAGCTAGGATAGGTTATAGTCTTTATAGCCAAGGTAAATTAGTCTAATACTCACTTTGAAAAATTTGCACATGCGTGTGCAATGGCCCAAGGAAACTGGATGTCTATCTTTATTGCCCTCAGTCAAAAGTTCACTATTTCAGCTAGGGTAACTGGCTGGCTGGCAAGCCCCTGGGATTGTCCGTCTCTGTCTCCCAATGCTGGGGATAGGCACATTTGTAAACGGTTTCATTCACTAGCGAATTAAGAAGGTGACAGACATACGTTGAAAACGGAGTGAAGAAATGGTTTACCTAAGATCATAAAAAGCTTCTGTGTGATTATAACCAGAATCTTGCTTAACTTTCAGGTCAGTGGCAGACTGTGCCCAGCCAACCACACATCACATCTCTACGCTGATGAGCAAACCATCAGCCTGTAAGTCAGTACCAACCCCCAGCCAAACAGTCAAAGCAAATCCCCTCAGCTCCTTTCTACAGGTGAACAAATCCTCAGCTACCAATTCAAAATAAACCTATAAAAACGATAAACAACTAAAATGTCGGTTGTGGGGTTAAAAGGCAAAAGTCCTAGCAGATGAAAATTCCGCTAGATTGAATAGTGAGTAAAATATCTGGACCAAAACTGTGAATGGTTATTGAAATTATAACCCATTACCACTGGT
>JAQHUG010000039.1:7699089-7713817 GCA_028555095.1 Dicrostonyx torquatus | reverse complement strand
GCGGATGACTGGAGGGTGACAGCTAACACTGCCCTCTGGCCTCCCCATGCATCCATGTGCACATACATGCACACGAACACGCACAAACACATGCTCCTATAAAAATGTAGCATCAATGACGCACCAAAAGCATTCCTCATCTCAGCCCTCTGAACCCCACTGCTGGGTGGAGTTTCCAGAGCAGAGAGGAACACCCACTTCACAGTGGTAAAACCTAAGGTGTCTACTCTGAGCGTGGAGAGTGTCTTCCTCCCTCCCAGTGGTGGGTGTGGCTGTGGCAAACTCTCAAATCCCGACTGTTCCTGAGCTCTGACCCCCTAACTCCTCAGGCTTCTTCAGGGCTGCCTCTACAGACTGATGGGATTATTTTGCTTTTTGTTATGGTGTGGATAGGAAATGTCCTCACAGTTAGCACTGGATGCTTGATTCCCAGCTACCGGTGCTATTTTGGGCGGCTCTGGAGACTCCAGGAGGTGGGACCTAAACTGGAGGATGTAGGTCACTAAAGTCACACCTCCTACCTCTGCTTCCTGTCCAGCATGGGCTCCTCCTCATGCCCCTGCCTCTATGATGTCACCATGATCTCACAATCATCAGGGCCAAGGACCCTGGAGGACATCTCTGCCACTGTGAGCCACTCTTCCCAGCCTGCAGTTGTTTCTATCAGGCATTTGGTGGCAGTGGCGGCTTCATTTCTTACTGCAGACCAGCAACTGGGCGTAGATGTTTTATGCATTAGCAGTGTAATCTTGATTTACCTGGGCCCATCCCTGAGAAAGAAACCTAACTTTCCTCCCATCACGAAGTCAGTTTCTGAGCCGCGAAGCTAAAGTGCAGATCCTGGATTAGAGAGCACCAGCAGTTCCCAAAGTGTGGTCGCCGGGCGACGGGTATTAGCCTCACCCGGGCCTCGTTAGAACCACGAGTTCCTGGACCTGTCTTCCACAGGCTATCAGTGTTTTAACAAGAGTTCCGGGGATGCTTAATGCGTGCTCAAGTTGAAGGGTCATTAAGTGAAATGACACCATTTTTAGGAGGCAGGTGCAGGAGGGAGGGAGGGAGGGAGTGATGAGTAACTCGATGTGCCAACTCTACTAGGCCAAAGTGTCCCCACTGTTCGGTCCAACATTAGGCAAGGTGTCTTTAGATGGGATCAACATTTAAACGAGCTGACTGGCAGTACAGAAGCTTCTTTGCATCCACGTGCCAGCCTCACCCATTCAACTGAGAACGAGACAACACAGGTCCCAGAAGAGGAGACTCCCTCTCAGCTGTGGACTCCACCATACAGCACCAACTCTTGCTGCTGGCCTGAACTGTTCCATCAACCAACTCCTTAAAATCCGTCTCTCCTGTTCTTTTCCCCTTAAACATGCGCGCGCTTGCGCGCGCGCGCGCACACACACACACACACACACACACCTCACACACTTTGATTCTGTTTCTTTGGTGGACCATGATTGATACGGGACTGGAGGGGAGTGCCACGGATTTAAAGTAACCTACATTAAGAGTAAGAATTTATTCTCTTCTTTTCTTTTTTTTTTTCCGGTACTGTATGTTCAGCAATTATTAAACTCCCATATATTTTTGGTAAACTCGCCCAGAACAGGCAATAAATAATTTGGCCCTGAGAGGCACCTCCTGGAAAACAGCCAACCCTGAAGACACCTCCACTCAATTTCTGTGGGCAATAAACTTCTCCTCAGGAATCTTCTAGACTGTACTGTGAGCCAACAGGAAGTCACATCCAGGGGCATGTTGAGTGTGCCTGTGTTTAAGTTCTCACGAGTGGAGGGACACTTGGCACCCAGCAGGCCCTTCTTAAGCTTTGTTTGCAGCCGCCAGCCCTGCTGCTTTAAGTGCACTGGTGTAGTGGCTGAATCTTGTCACTTCCACCAGGTTTAATATCCAGGAAGAGCATTTAGGGTAGGTTCGTACCAGTGCGTTGCTCTTCCAGAAGAGCGACAGTGAAAATCCAGCCTTAAAGTGTTGTGTATTTTATCGCCTTCCACAAGACGCCATGTAAAGAATGTAGTTTCCTGCCAAGAGAACCGAATCCACGACTTGCACATTGCATGTTTCTGGGGAGGAGGGGCTATAAAAACAAACAAACAAAAACCCAGGGTTGTCCAGGCTTGGAAGACTGTTTTCAGCAGACTAAAAACCATCTTGACGAAGTTATTACGCACCTCCAGGATGGTAATTTTATCTATCATATATGATTAGAAACGAGTAAATGGATACTTTGGTTCATTTCCTTCATTCTTTTTACTTAAGCCTAAATCAAGTTTCTCTGAAGCTATGCCAGGTTCTCAATGCTGGCTGATCATGTTCAGGCTCAGATGAGAAGACCTAGGTGTAATGCTCTGTCTCTTTAAGAGACAAGCCACACCCACTCCCTTCCTGCTTGCAGCCTCAGCCTCTCTCTCTCTCTCTCTCCTTTCTCCTCTTTTTCCTTCCCCTCCATAACCCACCTAATAAATGTCCAACTTTACTCTGTATGGTGTGCCTATCTCTGTGCCTCCCACCTGCCACTCGCCCACATGGCTTACTGGGGACCAGCCATCTTCCTGCCGAGTGGTCTCCTGCGCCGTCACTGCTTGGAACTGGCTGCTTTCAGGACCCTAGCAGCTTGCAGCAAATCCATTTCACTAGGCACAGTGTGGTGGGCAGATGAAGGCAGCTGGCCCAAGGGAGCACTTGAGACTGCACCTATGCCACCAAAACACCACTAGTCCTTAGGCTGAATCTTTAAGAACCTTGTTCAAGCTCAAATGTATTCCCTTGGTGGGGGGGGGGGGGGGTGGGATTTTAAAACCACTATGAATTATTTTGTTGAATCTCTTTTTCAGTCCCACATAAAAAAGTAGGATTCCTTATTATGCTACACATCCATTCGATTCATCTAGTGTTACACAGCTGTCCCAAGACTCTTAAGCAGCCGAGGCCTGGTTAAGGATCACCCAAGGTTCAAGGAAGGAACACAAAGGTCTGAGTCACTGGGAATGCCTGAGATGATAGTGAGTACCTGGAAATGAAGAGACGGTAGCTCAGCAGCTTTTAGCATTTACAGAGACCAAGCGCAGGCCATACAAACAGGCTGGAGACTAGGCAGAGGCAAAGACTCTCCAGTCTTTCTGTATACGTGTTCTTTTATTGGTTGATGAATAAAGCTGTTTAAGCCAATGATTTAGCAGAGTAAAGCCAGGTGGGAAATCCAAACAGAGAAAGAGATATTGGTGGAGTCAAGGAGACGCCATATAGCCAGTGAAGGAGAAAGATGCCAGAACATTACCGGTAAGTTCTTGTGATGATATGTAGATTAATAGAAATGGGTTAATCTAAGATGTAAGAGCTCGCTAGGATTATGCACCAGCCATTGGCCAAACAGTGCTGTGATTAATATAGTTTCTGTGTGACTATTCCTGTCTGGGCAGCCAGGAACCAGTGCACGGTCTCTGTTTATAAGTCAACTCGTGCAGGAACCGCTTTAAAATCAATTTAAAGACAAATCACTTCAGATTTGGCATTGTCACCTAAGTACCTGCTATCTTTGTGGAAGCTACTGCATCTTCAGTGGGCTTTTCTTCATATCATTTTACTGAAAATGTACACACAATCAGATCCAAAGTCAGACCTTCTCACGTACATCAGTACCAAGGTTGACCAACAATGCTCCTTTGCTCACTCCAGCTCCCTTGCCATACTGTCTCTCTGGGAGTTCAACACTATCCCCACGAGCTTTCTTCCGTCATGGCCTGTCTATTAGTGACATCCTTGTTCAGGTCAAGAACAAGCAACTAAGGAATGCTGAAAGTGGGAGAAATAGTACTCCAAATGGTTATCCAGTACCGAGTGGTCGGCCCTGAAAACACACACCCTAGTAACATTATACAGACTGAGCAGGCTGCATTTATTATTTAGGAACACACACACATACACACACACACACACACACACCTATTAAAGAAAAAGAGGCCATGAATTTGAAAGAGATCAAGGGATGAACATAGGTGGAGCTAGAGGGAGAAAAGGAAGGGAGGGGATGATGTAATTATACTTTCAAAAACTAAAAAAATTAAAAAACAGTCGTTAATGCCAACATTAATCTATTTTTCACAAAACCTTCTGTTTTCCTAAAGGACAAAGAGGTCACTACACAGAGAAGGGCTGCATTTGTGGCTGGTCTCGCTGTGGGACCTTTGCCTGTAAGCTTCTCGGTCCCACAACACACACACTGACTGGTTTCTCTGGGACTCGTTTCTGTGCTTCTGAATGAGGACAAACCATACCACACTTTTAGCTGCTCCGCTCCCCTCCTGCAACTTTCACTCTAAGTACATGCCTCAGTAATTTCAAAGGAGCATGGAATCATCAATATTTAAGAAAAATAAATTTTTGAATACGCATGTGCTCCTCTAAGGTACACTATTTTTTAAACCCCTCAAAGACGTATAAGTTCGTCTTGACTAAATATGTTGGGGAATATTATTTTAAGGTGTGTGACTTTTGTTCATGCTGCGATCTGTTTAACTCTGTGATTCTTTGCCGGTCTAAAACACCGATGGCCTTAATAAAAAGCTGGATGGCCAATAGCGAGGCAGGAACAAGGATAGGCGGGGCTGGCAGGCAGAATATAAACAGGAGGAGAAATCTGGGAGGAGAGGAAGGAGGAACAAGAGAACATGGAGAGGGGGACACCAGGGGCCAACCACACACACACACAGCAAGCCACGGAGAAAGAAGTAAATTAAGGTATACAGAAAGAGAGAAAGAGAAAAGCCCAGAGCCAAAAGGTAGATGGGATAATTTAAGATAAGACAAGCTGGCCAGAAACAAGCCAAGCTAAGGCCAGGCATTCATAACTAAGGATAAGCCTCCATGTGTGATTTAGCTGGGAGCTGGGTGATAGATAGGGTCCTCAAAAAGTTAAAAGAGTAAAACAACATATAATATAAATAGAATCATTTGAGAGACACAATTTAAAAAATCGTGGTTCTGGGAATTAGCCCCAAGACCTGGTGGGTATACACCGGGCAACACTCCATCACTGAGCTGCTGAGCGACAGACATCTTGAGTCTTTGATTTTTGGAGACAAGATCTTCCCTGTGGAGTTCAGGATGGCTTCATAGTGTTGATCCTCCGGCCTCTGCGTCCCAGGTGCTGTTTTTACAGTTGTGAATACCTCGCCTAGCTGAGTAATGTTTCCAAAAAGCTTTTGTTAAGTTCAGGAGACCGTGAAGACGGTGATGCTGAGGCTCAGACAACTGTCACCACACAGGTGGTCCAGGCAGCTCAAACGAAAGCTGGATGGAATAGCGTGCAGACATTTAGATGACTGTACTTACTGAGGAGACTTGTGTTTACATCATTCTAAGGAACCAACAGTTTCACAACATGCAGGAGCCACTGTTGAGTTATCCTCGGTGCTTATTACAAGACTGACGAGACGGCTCGGTCTGTAAACTGCCGGCCGTGCAAGCAGGAAGAATGGATGTCCATCTCTAGAACCCGCAGGAAAAGGAGCTTGGCGCTTGCTAACCAGCCAGCAAGAAGAATTGGCCAGGCTTATCTCAAAACAAAACAAACAAACAAAAAAAAAAATGAATGAAAAAAAATTCGGCTTGCTTTAAATTTGGTTAACTTTTAAAAAGTTCCTGGGGTCCAATGGTGGGTGGGTTTTGGCATTACTTGGGTTTTCACCTATAATATATAAAA
Source organism: Dicrostonyx torquatus (assembly GCA_028555095.1). Lineage (NCBI taxonomy): Eukaryota > Metazoa > Chordata > Mammalia > Rodentia > Cricetidae > Dicrostonyx > Dicrostonyx torquatus. The sequence goes on along the minus strand of JAQHUG010000039.1, from coordinate 7,708,095 downwards.
TGTTTTATCATGTAAAAAAAAAAGTAAAAAACTTAAAGAAACAACAACAACCACCTTATTTTCCTTTAGAAACCAAGCTAAACATCTCATTTTTCCCCATAGAGGGGGAAAAACAATTCTGTGATTTAAATGGTCGACCTACGTACAACGGTAGCAAGAAAGTACACGGACAATAAACAAGAAGCAGAAAGATATATTGAAACTTCCCAATCAAATATTCATGGCCCGGAAGTAAATCTGATTATTTGAATCAGTTTGTTTCATATTAACCGAACAAACTGAGTCTTGGAAAGTAAGAGCAGTCCCCGTGATGGAGAGCTCTTTTGTTCCCACAAACAGGGGCATTGAGTGGGCACCCTGGATGTTCGGTTAAACCTAACCGACATCCTCTTTATTATTCAAATTGATTAGGAAAATATATTTTCTTTTGACAGAACTGGGTTGCTTTCTAAGGAATTACTGTTTCAAATTACACCCTTCTACTGGAGCAGTTGAATCTGACACCTCATGCATAACTTAGGGCTTGCCCACTTCCCGAGGAAAAAGGCTGGGCCATGCGGGGATGGTTCTGTGTTTACACTCAGCCTCGCATATCAGCATTTACCAGGGTGAGGCTGCTGGCTGTCAAATGCTGGCTCTTAGTCAATATTTAATCACTGTGCGGTTATGCAGGGAAAGGGAAGCCTTCCATGCTCCAATAATGTGGCTTTTAATATGAAAAAAAAAAGCTCTCATTTGTCTATAGAAGCATGGCTCTGCCTTTTGGCGAAGTGATTAAACCGGGGGTCTGTACAGTGCCCAGTTGCTGCAGCGTTTGAAGCAGTAACTGGTTCGTGTGTACGATGAGTCATAGTTAAGGTGATTTTTTTAAAAATGTATTATAGAGTATGGGGTTCTCTCTAAAGTTCTTTACTTTTTAAATTTTATGGGTGGAGAAGGAAGTTTGTAGAAATCTCCCCCCCAAATCCTCACCCATCTCTTAGCACTCAGCCAGGCCCAGTCATGAGGTTACACATCAGACACCCATATCAAGGTCAAAGGTCAGGTTGTTTCTCACCTTTACTTGGGGTTAAAGTCCACTGTTCTTTTTATTCTCCCCTTTCTGTACGTGCGTGCATGCATGCATGCGTGCGTGTTTGTGTGTGTGTGTGTGTGTGTGTGTGTGTGTTGCGTGTGCCTTTGTGTCCGTTGTCTTCTTTCATATGCTGAGGCAAGGTCTCTCACTAAACCTAGAGCCCACCACTTGGCTAGTCTACTTCCCAGCACACCAGAGTGTAGGCAGGCCGCCACACCCTCCCAACCTTTTCTCTGGGTTCTAGGGACTGGAACCTGGATCTTAATGTCTACACAGCAAGCACTTGTGAAACCATCTTCTCGGCCTAAAGTTTTGCTCTTGACTGATCTGCAAACCATTTTCTCCAACCAAGCCCAGCGCCATGAAGCCATTTACTTTCCCGTTCCTTCGGCAAGCTAACGAAAAGAGCACGAGCCACTGGTTAAAGGAACACAGCAAAGGAAACAAATGGGAGGTGCGCACCGCCCGAGGAGTCCTTTGCCGCTATCCAACCAAACTTTCCTGCTTCCAGTGTAACCAGCAGCTCCTCTGATAAGATGTCAGCTGAGCAGGAGAGGCTCTGCTGCGTGCGTCAAGGAGATATCACAGGCTCTGTGGGGAGCCTGTCTGCATCACTTGGAGCCAAGATGGGAGGCGCACCCGCAGAGACAGAAAGCTGGCCAGGGAACCTGATGACATGCTAAAAATGCCTTGTCTCCATGGCACAGTTTCTCTCTCGCTCATTCTTCCACTAACCGACGACTGAGTGACCAGGTGTGACCTTGTTCCAATAGCTGAAGCGTGTGTGTGGGGGGAACACTTTCACTTCCGTGTTGCAAACCAGATTTGACATTCCACAGCGTATTGATTGTTAGGTCATGCTCTGACAGACTGAGTGCCCTTCCCTCCAAACCAATCATTGGACTCCAAAACCCAATCATTGCAAACCCAATGGTTGGGTTGGGGAAGGGAGGGCCTCTCCTGCTTCTCCTGCAGCTCACTATGGGTTCCAGAAGGAAACGGTGGGAAGAGCTCACATAGCGAGCGTCCCAACCTGTGGTCAACTGTTAACATCTCTACCCCATGACTTACTGGTCCAGCTGTCAAATGAATCTGCAATAACACACGAGGGAAAAGGCCAGGACTTCTGTGTGAACATGGTCCCATCTCACAGCATCTAGGAGATCTACAGAAACCCCCCACAAATATGCCCAGCTCCTTAAATCAGAACACCCAAGAAGCTCATAAGGGCTGAAAATTAAACACGAAGTCACGACTAAATTCAAACAGTTACTTTCCACTTAGTTCCCCAAGGCGCCATTCCTCACCACACCTACCTAAGCACAAAGAAATGACACTTCAAGATCGGTGATTATTAAAGAGAACGGGGGTGTGGGTTGTTTCATCAGAAGACAGGATCTCAGGAAACTCAGACTGGCCTCAGACTTGCTACGTAACCAAAGGTGGCCTTAATTAGATTCCTGACCTTCCTGCCCCTATCTTCCCAGTGTGAGAAATACAGGAATCTGCCACTTCCCAGTGTGGGAAATACAGGAATGTGCCAGGAAGCTCAGTTTCGGTGGTACCGGGGTAGAGCCCAGGGTTTCTCGTCTGCTTCGTGCATGCAGGTGTGCATCCTACCACCGTAGTTAGACATGCTACTACAGATGACGCCTCAGCTGAATGTAGTTTCAGGATTCCTAGCAGGAGAGGGAGCTCCTTAGGTGGCACCCCTCCAAGTAGCAAGGGCTCCCAGAGAGGCCTCATAATCTCCAGGCTGCCTGTAGCACCTAGGACCCGTGGTCTATTCTGCATACATCCTCAGCCACGTCAGTGAACCTTTTTGCATACATATGTGTATATAGTGTGTTCTCGTATGTGTATGCACATGTGTGTGCACAGGCAGGTGCGTGTGGAAGCTGATATTACATGTCTTCCTCAGCCACTCTCCATATATTGAAGCGGGGTCTATTGGTCAACTTGAAGCTTGTGAGTCTAGCTATAGAAATTGCTAGGGGCTTTCCTGTCTCTGCTTCCCCAGGCACACTGGAATTACAGGGACGCTGGCAAGCCCATGTGATTTTCCCGTGGATGACGTGGCCATCAGCATTCCACTCTTCAGGTCTGTGCGGCAAGTGCTTTACCGTCTGAGCCATCTCCTAAGCTCTTATTAAACTTTCTGAGGCATGAAAACCTTTAAAACAACCTTAGGGAAACTGTGAGGTTATTCTGTTGTGCCTGCTTTCAGGGGTTGCAGAGACCTCCCTGTATGAGTCACAGACTTCGATGCTGGGCTGTGTTTGCTAGTGGTGACGTGCGTCAGGATCCTCCTGGCTTCAGTTTTCACAAACTTCCGTGAAATCCCTCTGACTCGGGTCCCTCTTTTCCCAGGTCTCCAGCCAGCTGGTCCCCTCAGCCAAGCCTCTGCACACAGCCCAGCAAACCTCTGAACTCTCCCTGAATCCCTCACCCTTCAAGCACTTCCTTCAAATGCGTTAAGGACTGAGAATTTGTTCACTGTCTTTGTTGAGTGCCCGTCTCCCGCTCCCAGAACAAATGCCATATTGGTAGAGAGAATAGCAGCTCGTCTCCCTGGTACTTAGCACTGACTGACTACAGGAAACAAATGGGAAGTCGTGAGTTCAGTTGCAGTGTAGGCCTCAAACCTCATCCCTCGCCCCTAAATTCACGGCCCAGCAGGCAGGAGACTCTTTGTTAGACACACTGCTAGAGATGAAGCCATCGCTGAATGTAGTTTCAGAATTCCTGGGAGGAGGAGATGGAGCTCTTTAGGTGACACCCTCCAAATAGCAGGGGCTCCCAGAGAGGTCCCATAATCTCCAGGCTGCCTGTAGCATCTAGGTCATGTGGGCTCTTCTGGATACCAAAGGGTTTACTGGGAACAGCTAGTTCAGGCACAGGAATCAAGAGCACTGGGCTTCAGCCACTTTGTGTCACCTAAGCATCATTGCGGTTTCTTCAAGCCGCAACACGGGCTGAGTTTTTAGCAGCTAAGGCATATGGTTTACTGAAAATAAGGAAAGAGGTAGAGATCACAAGACCTTTAAAGAAAAGCATGTCATACATATAGCTATGTTTAAATAAAATTTTAGCTAATTAGGTTTCCATTTATGAAAAATTCTTAATAGAAGAAAACTAGGCCTAAGAAAGTCTCAAGAGATTACGGAATTTCAGATGTAGCCATGTTGCAGGCAAAGCAAAACACACTACCTAAGTGACACCTGCCTTATATCTCAGTATCCACGAGGCTGAGGTAGGAGGATCTTGGGATCAGGACTATCTGGAGCAACACAGTGAGGCCCTGTCTCAAAAAGAAAGCAAGAAGGCAGGCAGGAGGTGAGTTATCGTGTGACGGGGGTCTAAGTGACTGGCTTCCAAATATCTGCTGGAGCAGATGTATCTGAAAGTGGAGCCTATGTGGCCTTTGCCGACAAAGGGATGGGTATCGGGTGTCTCTGCGGCTCCACAGGTGCTTGTCTGGGAAAAGACACGAACACTACCCACCCGCCCCAGTGTGAGCCTTAGCCACAGCTTAGCAAAGCTGCAGGATGAGTCCCTGGTGGTAGAGGCCACTCACTAGGCCGCTTCTGTTCTAGTTTGCTTTCTGTGGCTGTGACAAATACTATGACCAAAAGTGACTTGGCAAGGACATGTCACCTCACAGGTGGCATGCCAGCATCAAAAGAAGCCAAGGTGAGAACACAGGGCAGGAACTCGAACCAGAAACCAACAGAGGAACACTGCTTGCTGTCCTGCCCCTAGGCTCAATTTCTGCTACCTTTCCTATACAGCCCAGCCCCACCTGCCTTGATGTGAGAGGGCCCAGGCCAGATGGTGCTGCCCAGAGTAGGCTGGGCCCTCTGAAGTCAATTAGTAAACAGGAAAAGGTTTCACAGGCCAATCGGATGGAAACAATTCTTCAGTCTAGGTCTCCTCTTTCCAAGATTTCAAGCTGACACTCAAGATTGGCCAACACAGGTGCTGCTATTACAATTAGACACCACACAGCGGGGACATGCTTGCCCTTTCATAATTTCTGCCAGTGTTTCAGTTTCTAGAAGGAAGAGTGTACCGGGCTGTGGTGGCGCACACCTTTAATCCCAGCACTCAGTAGGCAGAGGCGGGTGGATCTCTGAGTTCGAGATCAGCCTGGGCAACAGAATGAGTTCCAGGACATCTAGGGATACCCAGAGAAACCCTGCCTCAAAAAACCAAACAGAACAAAACAACAACAACAAAGGAACGGAAGGAAGTGTGTCGGAGGGTAGACAGGCCTGTGAGAAACACATGGGCGCACACAAACACACACCTGTCTTAGGAAAGGATAAAAAGGCTTTTTAGTGAGATTTAGTAACTGTCTCCCCACTTCTCACCACATCGGTCCCCTCACCCTCTAGCAATCTGTGCTGTGGACTGGAAGCTCCGAGATGGATTAGTCCCGAGTCAACTTCTGGCTCCCCTTGTCCTCCATACCTAACACGGCACATGGATTTCCAGACTGGATGCAGTCATGAAGAAAACGTGATGGCATCTAGCAAGGAAATGTTTGACAGCCGTCACTCCGTCAGCTACCTACCTGCACACTTTCCTGATTCCCGGAAACGACTTCAAACCTTAACCCTCAATTCAAAATGGACTGAGCACATTAATCCCTTCAGATCTCGGAGGCTTGAGTCTTAGAACACATGCAAAAAGCACAGTCCGCAAAACAAGGAATGGTTGGGAAGCAGCTTTTAATTAAGATTTAAAATGAGATCTAGCCTGTGCTATTACCTGGGTGTCACCCCCAATAAGCATGAGGAGGCTGCTGTCTGGCTCCGGGGCAGGCTAATAACCCTGTCCTTCTGGGAAGACCATCTGCATCAAGGGCCTGCCTGGGCTGAAATCACAAAGGACACGTGCTCCGACAATGAGCAAACTCTGCCCCCACGTCTGAATGATGCTACTAACACCACTAACACAGCAGGCCGAATCTCCACGTGCCAATCACTCCTAGCAAGACACTGCTGTCACCTCATAAATGTCATGATGGCGCACAGTAGAGGAAAGGCGAGTGTGTGTGGGGGCAGATGCCCCGGGGTAGATGAGTCCTGTGGTCTGTGTAGACGGTCATGGATCGTGTCCAGTTTACGACAGCTTCCGAATCTCTTGCACTTTGTGTGGTTACTTCCCCGCCTGCAGCATGAAGGGCGCGGGGCCAGGTGGGCTTGGAGGCCGATCAAAGAGTCAACGTTCCACGATTTTGTTTACGTCATCTGTTTAAATGATAGCAGGCCTACAGTTGTCACAATCTGAGTTTGATGTCAAAAGACATCTATCTGCTGCCCGGCGGTGGTGGCGTACGCCTTTAATCCCAGAACTCAAGTGGCAGAGACAGGTGGATCTCTGTGAGTTCGAGGCCAGCCTGGTCTACAGAGTGAGTTGCAGGACAGGCTCTAAAACTACACAGAGAAACCCTGTCTTGAAAACAAACTCTCCCAACAACAACAACAGAAAGAAAGAAAGAAAGAAAGAAAGAAAGAAAGAAAGAAAGAAAGAAAGAGAGAGAGAGAGAAAGAAAGAAAGAAAGGAAAAGAAAAAAAGAAAAAGACCATCTGCTGTTATCAGTAGGGTTCCTATCTTGTTTGTAAATAAAGCCAGTCGCGCTGATATTAAAGTACAGAATGGAGAGGAGGTGGGCACAGAGCAGCACGCTGGACATAAGCAGGAGTTGAGGAGAGGGAAGGGCTCCCTGGGGAGAAGCCATGGCCGCATTTCCTTCAGGACGCAGGCTGGTCCCATGATAGACAGCTCAGGGGACTGACTCACAGCCAGAACTCTGAACCTATAGTCCAAGGAGCTCTCCTGCCCATGGCAGAGCTGGAGGAGGAATGGCTGAGGTGGAAGCTCCCAGAACATGAGTCAGCTGCTTGTAATGGCTCACTAACCAGAGGCACACACCACACAAAGGAAAGAGGTCACCCCCCACCCCCAAAGGAAACTGCAGAGCTTTGGGAAGGGAACTCCCGCTGGCCTTCACAGTCAGCATCCTCTCCAGGAGGGTAAACTGAAGATTTGGTCTTAGGCACTGATGTTTTCCGCCTGGAGGACAGTTGCTAATGAATTGAAAAAAACATAGGAACCAAAGCAGTCATTCAAAACAGTTTGGTTGGGAAAGAGTTTTGCCGAAAGAAATGTTGGGTTTGTGACATCATAATCTACAATACATCAAACATAATTAGGAAAAGAATTTTAACAAGCCCTAGGGAAGAATTCACTGATCCTGTCAGCCAAAGACAAAGAATGAGTGAACAGGAAACCCATTTTTATGAGACTACACTGAGTCACTGGGACAATCTTCTACTGGTGACACACTACACCTAGCACTCATTTAGGGCTTAACTTTAAAAACTCTGATCATCAGGTCAGTCAACAAATGTTAAACATCCCAAGTTGCCAAATTCTTTTCTTTCCATGTTTGTAGGGGTCCCAACATTCTTTCTATGCAATCTCCAGTCTGTGAAATCTCCCAGACATGTATCTTATCACTAATTCAGGCCTCTAAGCCACAGGCAACTTCCACTTATCTGTTAAAACTGTCACTCACCCCCTCTGTCACTCTTTACCCCCATTCTGACTTGGTTTTGAAGACTACACTCGCACATGGTTCTCTGGTTGCAGAGCCAAAGAACAGTGACAACTGTGGCTGTCCAATGCCCATTTACAAAACACACTGCAGGCAAGCATGAGGGGTGCCTCCCTAGGACTCTTTCTGACACCCCTCACTCCCTGCACCAGGCAGAGGGGCTCACCACCTGTCCTGCTCATGGGTTTCTCTGTCTTTCTTATTAGCTGTTTTGTTTGTTTGTTTTTAGACACGTCCTCCAGAGTTGCCCAGCTTTTTCTCAATGCTTTGGGATCAAACTATCCTTCCACCCCAGCCTCCAAGCTCTCATGGGATGCATGGCTTTGTCTTTCTTTCCGCCCCTTTCTCACACTGGCCTTCTCCACAGAAGCAGCTGCAGGGCTCCCTGCCAGAGGAGTTTAGGGAAAACAGCTGGCTGGAAGAAAGACCAGAAGCCCCATCTTCCAAACGCGGTTACAAAGCAAATCCTATCCAGTAGTGTTAACTTTTACTTACATAAAGACTTCGGGCATAACATCGGCTGTTGTTCATTAATTTTGTCATACAGTTTTAATATAACTTCAAAATGCTTAAAGTCACTACAAATCCCAATAAAATCTGTAATTTAGGCCATGGTATATATCATTGCTCACTTCTTGGTTGTGACAGATGTCCTATGGTTACTTAAGAGGTAATAACATTAGAAGAAGCAAGCAAGCAATACTCAAAACTTTCTGAACAAGCTTTGCTATTTTCTATAAATTCACAATCATTCCAGAATGAGTTTTGAAAGAAATTTGATATTAATGTTTCCTTTTTTTTGAAAACAGTAAAAGAATAACTCAATTTTGTCTACTTTGTTGACTGTATTGACTCTGCTTAAAGCCAGAAGTGCTAAGGAAAAAAAGATACAAATGGTTGTATTTTCAACAAATCCTTCTCCATATTAAGAAGGAAAACTGCATTAAATATAATCTCAATACCATTCAGCAACGTTGACGTTTCACTAGATTGTGGAACGGATTTTGGTAAGTTTGGTGGCTAAAGACTATAATTTTGTCAAAGCCAATAAATAAACAGTAGAGGGTTAGGGATGGTAGCGTACTTGCCCAACTAGCACAAAGCCCTGAGTTCAATCCCAGCACCACACAAACTAGGGATGGCCACCCTTGGCTTCCCACACAGCAAGTTCAAAGAAGAAAGAAGGGGGAGGAAGGAGGAGGAAAGAGGGGAAAGGCTGAAGCAGGAGACTCCCAAATTCCTGGACTACTGAGTTCAAGAGCTGTTGGAACAACTTGAGACCCTGTGAGGGCTGGGGATGGTACTC
>JAQHUG010000039.1:7665909-7685070 GCA_028555095.1 Dicrostonyx torquatus | reverse complement strand
GTTTGTCGGCTGCGGGGTGCTGGGCGGGACAGTAACCCCAACAAGCAGGACCTTCATGTTACAAGGGATTTTAATTCAGCCTACAAAACAGGAATTCATGCAGTTTAACCATAGCCCAAGTAAGTGAGAGAAAAGGTACTCCGCCATTCAGTGACTTCTGCAGCACTGTGCAGAATAACTAGACTGTAATTCCTACAGAACAATACGTTGACTACAACTGGTAATTAGCACTCTTCTAGGGAGAGATGTAGGTAATTTAAAGTTTGCTACTAGCTAATAGTATAAACAAATAAAAAGCCAAATTATTTCTAAGTACTTTAGAAATAACCTCATCAGAGAGTTCACTTTCAATTAATGTGACAATTAACGTAATTCTTAACTTCTCATTAAATTAGGAAAATACATCTGACAAGGGCACTAAAATATAATAAAACTGCACTTAAAAAGGATGGGTCACCAGTCGTGGTGGCATGTGCCTTCAATCCAAGAACTCTGGCAGGCAGATCTCTGTGAGTTCAACGCCAGCCTAGTCTACAGGGTGAGTTCCAGGACAGCCAGGGTTACTCACAGAAACCCTGTCTTGAAAAACAAATAAACAAAAAACAAAACAGACAAAAGGTGAGGTCTCAACTGGAACCTTTATCTAATTTAAAAATGACACCTCTCTTCTTTGGAACAATAGTGGAATGAGCTGGTTAGATGTAATGGATGATGTCTTTGCTACCAGTAACCTGAATAGAGATGTCCTGGAAAATCCAAGAATTCAAATGACATAGACGCGCTGCTAGGAAGAGGAGCCAAAGCTCTTGCCAGTCACAACAGTGGCTCGAGGAGATGGGAAGGTAAGAGTATTTGCTACCAAGCCTGATGACTTGAGTTCAACTTCTGGTACCATATGGTGGTACATACACACCCAGACATGCGCAGGTGTACGCAGAAAGAAAGAGGGAGACAGAGAGGGGGGAGACAGAATAAATAAACAAATCAATAGATAACTAAAATGCAAAATATTTTAGAGTCAAGGCAGTTGCCTTCTAAAAGGGTACTGCCTTGGAAGGCAGCTTCTCAAGTTGAACACAGGCCTACTGTATGACCCAGTCTTACTCTGGCATTTGTATCCAGAGGAAATGGGATGCAGTTCACATAAAGATGTATGGGCAACTGGCCATAGCAAATTTACATACAACAGCTAAAACCTAGAACTAATCCAAGTGCCCATCACCGGATGACTAAGGAGCAGGCATATCTGAAAATGTAAGTCAACTTATAGTATAAAAATCAAGTCAGGGATTATCAAGGAAGAAGACTGGGGTAATGCAAAGGGACACAAAGAAACTCTTGGGGGTGATGGACTCAATGCCTTCATTTTGATGATGGCTTCACAAAAGCTGTGTCAAAAGTCACACAAGTACTATAGAGAACATCAAGTTTATATTATAACCCCATGTAATTGATTTTAAACATGGGTCAGGCTGCTATGAGTATGGGGCAAGGGTGATGGGTGTGTGAATGAGTATGGGCACACGTGATGGTGTGGATGAGGCAGCCAAAGGATAACCCCAATATGGGTCTTTACTTCCAGCCTTGTTTGAGACAGGCGCTCTTGTTGTTCACTGCTGTGTGTTCCATGCTGGTTGGCCTACATTGGCCCACATGCTTCCCACCGTTCTCCTGGCTCTGCCTCCTATCTCACCATGGGAATGCCAAGAACACATGCAGGGACTACCTATCTGGTTTTACTGAGCCGAATACCCAGTCTAACATATCTGTTTTTAGAGAAGAATATACAAGATGATAATGGGGATGGTGGAGGTAGGGGGAGGGGCAGCAAAGCTTCTAGAGACAGGCTAAACATGAAAGGTCACATACACCAAAGAATGAATACCTTCATGACAAAACTCTGAAGACTGCAAATCAAAGTATTTTCCATGTGGGTCCTTCCACTATCTCCCTTAGTAAAAGGGGTCTAGGGAGTTCCCTGAATAAGGAAATCAGTGGGCGGTACTAAAGTCCAGAGACAGATGCAAGCGGAGGCCTGCAAGCCCACTGCATGGAGAAGGCTGCCAAGAGAGGGAAGGTGAAGTTTCTGCTTCCCAGGATCAGGACTGTCTGCAACAGTTCTCCAGAATAAAAACAGGCAGGGGGATAAAAATTTAAGACGCACACGAACTTCCAGAATCAAGGCTCAACCACCAATGTCCAGAACTATCTTTAGCCTGTAAAGATATGTATATGGCCTTCCGTTCAAGTTCGTCAAGAACTAATTCAGTCTGGAGGGAAGACAGGTCCCCCACAGATCCAGTGCAGCTAGGGACAGCGCTGTCACAGTAGGTGTGATTGCGAGGTGGGCCTCCTGGGGTTCCTCACCTATGATAAGCACAAGATGAGCCACTGGAGAAGATATGGCTGCAGGATACCTTAAACTTGCTGCTGGGGTTGGACCACCGGAGACAATGGAGATCTGTGAAGGAGTCTCCATCTAAGAAGGTAGTAGGAGTCGGTCATCAGCCTGTCTCCATCAGAGTGACTCAGGGCTTCTCCAGTTATGACCCCAGAGGCCTATGGCAGCCTGGCTCACAACCCTCCATCAGCATCAAGGGAGGGGCGAGTGTCCTGAACTTTAGGAATAAAGGTCAGCTTTGGGTTTTACATTCCAGGTGAACATGTTTTGTATTAAACTTGGCCCTAACTCTTCCTAGTGTCAGGGAAATCTAAAATTAAAATTCAAGCCTCTTCTGCGACCTCAGTCTTCCTTTGGTGCTGAAGGAAGCAAAAGAAACATGAGACCAGGAGAGGGAACCGTGGATTCCATTACTATGTAGTTTGGCAAAGAGCCCAACACTGTGTCAGAAAACCAAACCAAAGCCCGCCTGTGAGAGACTTGAAAGCAGAGGGCTTGGTTAGTCTCAGTTTACTTCTGTTACTGCTGAGGAAATACAAGTGAGGTCTCGTCACTGAGAATTCCTTTCAACTCTTTCAGGGAGGGGAGACACTCCATCCTTCCAATTTCAAAGTATTTTAACCTCAGGCACTCAGGGTCACAACTGTAAGGTTAAAATCTGGGATTTATGGTTGCTATAAATACTTTTATCAGAGCCAGGCAATGATGGCTCATGCCTTTAATCCCAGCACTTGGGAGGCAGAGGTAGGTGGATCTCTACAAATTCGAGGCCAGCCTGGTCTACAAGAGCTAGTTCCAGGACAGGCTTCAAAACTACAGAGAAACCCTGTCTTGAAAAACCAAAATAAATAAATAAATAAATAGATAGATAGATAAATAAATAAATAAATACTTTTTTTTTACTGGCTAGATGAGAACCTCAAACACCCCAGGCACTGTCCCAGGCACCACGGCACAGAAGGTACACTCCTGTGATCACCTGGGAAGAGATGCAAGAGGAACATGAGATCAAGGCCAGTTTCTACTACTTAAGGAGCCCCGTACAGCAAGCCTGGGCTACCTAACAGCCTAACTCAAAAATCCAGAGGACCTGGGTTCAGTCCCCAGCACCCACATGATGGCTGTGGTCGTTTGAATGAGATGTCCCCCATAAGTCTTGGGCATTTGAATAGTTGCTCCCCAGATGGTACCTGTTTAGAGAGGATCAGGAGGTGTAGCCTTGGCGAAGTAAGCGTGTCACTGCAAAAGACTTCAAAAGACCACTGGCATTTCACATTAGCTCCCTCTGCCTCCTGCTTAGGGATATGTCATCAGATTGTCTCCTTCAAGGTAGGCCTTCTACACCAATTATTTGCTGTTCTTGGGTTCCTACACTTATAGTTGCTTTTCCCAGGCACTGCTAAACAGGCTGTAAATGATGCTTTAGAAACTCTTAGAACAGCGACCCACAGTAACAAACTTTAGATCATCACACACCATACACAAGCCACAGAAGCTTTCTGTGGTCGTGTATATATGGTTGTATATATATGGCTGTGTGTATACAATGCTTCTAAGCATTAAGGTGAGTTCTTGGGTAACTTAGTTTGAAAGTGCCATTCTAAGCAAACATGCAGTAATGACTTTATTCAACCATAACCGAAACCAGACTGGGAGATGGCTTGGGGGGGGTTAAGGCATCACCAAGCCTTATGTCCAGAGCTTAATCCTCAGGGTCCACATGAAGAGAGAACAGATTCCCAGAGGTTTTTCTCTGACCTCTGCATGTGAACTGTGGCACACATACTATGTATGTAAATATGGGGATACATTATATAAAACATAGATAATGTCTAATACATAAAATATATGGGAAAACTTCTTTTAAAATAAAAACAAAAATGAGTTAACTTCTAAAATTACCAAGAGCCTACATTTTTTAGGAGAGCCGGGAGCCTGGGCATCTGAGGAATTAGGAGGAAGAAACTCCAAATTGTTGAAGAAGTGAGAGGATAGCTGAGGTCTTAAAGATGGCCCAATAACGAAGCCACAATAACAAGAGAATGTGCGAGCCCTGGGATGACAGGGCTTCCGTATCTCACTTACCAGAATCTCAGCCCAGTTACAGCTGTGTAACTGTTTATCTACAATCACTGAGAGTGTAATGGGGAAAGGCTGTTTCCTATGGCCAGGACAAGAAACAGCAGCGTCTGTAATGGAAAGATTCCACGTCTGTTACAGAGACGTGGTAAACGTATAAAGAGCCGCGATTATTAATTTAATAGGTAATCTCCCGAGGGACACTAACCAATAGGCTCTGTCAACCCAGGGCTCTGACTGACAGAAGCTGTGCCAATTGCTCCGTGAAACCCCTGTTACCACCCTCACCCCTGAAGTCAAAAGTGCATGCACCCAATTTCCAGAAGCCCCGGAGACTCTGAGTAGCCAAATTACACTTGCGAGGCAAGCATTTGCTTACACTGCCACAAAGCTGTCACACACAGAAAGCAGCTCATTTAAACTGTGCCCTTCAGCCCTATTTAGGGATATCACTAATGATTTCAAATTACAACTGTTGCTTTATCTCAAACAGTGATGAAAGGAGGAGAAACATTCGTGATGTTCTCCTTTTGAGTCATTTATCTGCTCTCCTCTCAGGGGCAAAGAAAAAAAAAAGATGTTGAGACAAGTACAAACCTGCCTGAGCTTATTATAGATGCAGCCCTCCTTCTCTCCCTCCTTCCCCTCCACGCCGGCACCCCTCCCTGTCTGGCTTTTCCTGAATTGAGGCAGTAGCCTCCGGTAAGGAACTATAAGTGGTTCTTTTATCAAAACAAGAAGGGATTCGGCGACAGGGAGTGAGTCAGGCAACAGAGGCAACGACCCCCTCCCTCATTCTGGCAGTTCAATTCACCCGGTTCCTCCAGGTCAGCAATCGCTCAGGTTTCACGGAAGAAAGTCAGGAGGGCCTATAATCCATCCAAATCCAGGAGCCGGGATGGAACACACCCGATTGCCAGATCTGAGGTGTGGGCAGGCGAGTGCGTGCATGTGCACAGGCGTGCACAGGCACAGCCTGGCTAAGGGCGAGACGTGAGTGCCAACGCAGGAAGACCCACCAGGATGGACAAAGCCACAACTATTACAGTGTGAAATAGCCCCCGCAGGGACTTTTCTTCGGCGAGGAAATCTCCCTAGATTTATTTTCAGGCAAAGTGACTCACAACCTAGTCTGCATAAGTAGTTCCATCAAAAATGAGTCGCGGGTTTCCTCTAGCCCGACTTTCCGCTGCCCTCTGGCTGCCCCTCCCTTTTCTCCGCCCATCCTGTAAACCCAGACAGCTCACAGACAGCAAGCGTACCCCAGGGGAACAAGAGGCAGGCTCTCCGGCCCAGCCCCCACCCTTGGGAAAGGATGAATGGGGCCACCACCGGCGGGAGCGCGGAGAAGGGGCGTGTGGGGTGCGCGCGAGGTGTATACGCGGGTGTGCGCGCGTGGGCACGCACCCGGGCCAACTTACAGAGGTGGAGTTGGTCCTCGCCTGACCCTGGTTTCGCACCTCCTGCTCCCGGAACTGCAGCCCGGCCAGATGCTTCTCCAACGCCTCCCAGTCCATCGGGGGCACCGGGGGCTCTTCTGGGACGCACGTCCCGCCGTCCGGAGGCTGAACGCAGAGCCCCCCAGTTGCCCGGCCTCGGCCTCCGCGCCGACTCCCGGGAGGCTGGGTCTTCTGGATGGCTCGGCGGGGAGCCCGGGAGGCGCTCGGCCGGCCGGCCACAACCACGTTGCCATTGTGCCTGAGGTCTTGGGGGTCGTGAGGGTGGAGGTTGCCGTTAGGCATCGGGGACGGCATGGTGGTGGTGGCGCTCTTGCTCCCGCCTCTGCTGCTGCAGATTCTGGCGCTCACGTCCCTGGGCTCCCGGGCCGGACAGCGATCATCCCGATACCCTCGATCGTCCTCCTCTTCCTCCTCCTCCCCGTCCTCCTCCGGAGCCCACTCATCAATCACCTTCTTCTGGTAGACCGCGAAGGGCTCTTCATAGTCCTCCAGAGCAGACACCAAGTCCAGGCTGCCCCCCGGCGACGATGAGGATTTGCACTCGGAGCAAGGGGTCACTTTGGTGGAGTTGGACTGTGAGCTGGCGCGGCTGCTGCTGCTGCTGCCGGCGTCACTGCCTAGATCCATCCCATCCTCTCGGTAATCCTGGGGGGAGGAGGCAGAGAGAGGGAGTGAGTGGCCCGGTCGAGCCTGCTCTGGCTGCCCGCTGCCCGCCCCGACCTCCCCGCGCGCGGCTCCCGCCTGCCGCGAGGTGCGAGCGCCCTAAGAGGCCTGGGCGGGAGCCAGCAGCAGCTTGAGCTGCCCCCACCCTTCCCCACACAAGTTGACTTCCTCCGGGTAACTAACCCGCAAATTAGCAAAGGGGTGCGCAGCCACGGGCGCGCACTTTCACCCTCATAGCCCAGGGGCGCGCGCGGACTTGATGTTAACCATTTTGCACCAGGAGTGCCCTAGCACTCCGCCCCAAGGATTCTCCCAGATACTTTCCCACTGAATTCTGATTCCCCGGGGGCGGGACCCGAGAAGAAGGAGGTAGAAACTGATTTCGCACCTCGCCGGGGCACT
The DNA here is from genome assembly GCA_028555095.1 of Dicrostonyx torquatus. Lineage (NCBI taxonomy): Eukaryota > Metazoa > Chordata > Mammalia > Rodentia > Cricetidae > Dicrostonyx > Dicrostonyx torquatus. Next base: position 7,678,065 of record JAQHUG010000039.1, on the reverse strand, counting down.
GGGACCACCCCCCAACTGGCCCCGCCCCGCCCCGCCCCCTCCCGGCACCGGCTGGCGGCTCCGCGCCTGGCGAGCTCAGCTTTACTTTCTAAGGCACCGCAGTAGTCGCAAGGCGCATCCCGCCTGCGCGCCTCCTCGGCCGGTCCCTCTCGGGAAGGATGGGCACGGGGGGCGCTCTCGGCCCACGCCCGGCGGGATGGCACCCCTCAGCTTCCACCAAAGGTGTGCGGGACCGGGGTGCCGCGACAGTCGGTGCTGGCGCCGCCGCCCTCGGGGAGGGAGGACGCGCCCTCCCGGCGGCGGCGGCTGAGCCGGTCCCAACACGGAGCATGCCCAGAGGCGGCGGGGTGCGGCGCAGTCCGCTCGCCCGGTTTTCCCCGCCGGAGGCTGGAGCTAGAGGCCCGCTAGGAGAGCTCGGAAAGGCCGGAGGGCGGCGGACGGGGACTACGGGGCGCTAGGCTTGCAGACCTCGCCGAGTGTGAGTGCCGCGCCCTGGGGAGGGTGCTGTGTGCCTGAACGCACCTCAAGGCCTCTTCGCTGGGTTCTTTACCCAGCCGAAACCTGGAGGGCCGCGCGGGTCCGATGCCTCCCAGTCCACGCGGAAGTCCCCAAGTGACCCTGGAAAGGTCCTTCTGTCACCCTCACAAGCAAAAACACAAATCGTTTGGGAGCTCAAGTGACCGGTGCCCAGCGATCAAGCCCATCATTTCCTTTCCACCTTCCTCCCCCTTGCTGCTTCCTCTCCCTTCACCGCCCCTCGTATCCACTTCCAAGTTCAGGCAGTGGGTGGAACCTGTTGCTTTTGCTCACGTTTCCTTCCCCTTCCCAGCGACACTAAGGATGACCTCAGCGAGGTGTGTGTACGGCTACAGGGGCGGGAGCGTGGGGGGGGGCGACTGTTATTTGCCCGGGAAGTGGGGTGGAGATCTATCCTGAAGGTGGGGGCCAAACATCCCTACCGACCGAAGGAATCCAGAAGACCGGAAAGAAGAAGGAAGGGCGATCTTGAGTGATGGTGCCCCCGGCACATTGACTGGCTTTGCTTCCCTGATTTTTTTTTTCCCCTTCAAGATTGAATCAAAGACAATCTATAGGGAATTTTCCAAAGCCACACACGGGATACCTGAATTGGCCAACCCTTTTTTTTTAGGAAGAGGGTTGATGTGAAAATATTTGCTTGGACTACTTAGGTGGACTGCACGATACCTTTTAAGGATTAAAAATTTCCTCTGAACAGACTTGCCCTGTAAGAAGTGAATTGCCCTCCTCAGCAAAGAGGCGGGAAGAATGCTTAACTCTACAATGGAATGGAGAAGACCAGTTTCCCTGAACTTCCAGATTTAGGCCTGTAACTAATTTATTCCAGCAGGGCTAGTCTGGACCAAACCCCCACCCTTGCTTGGCACCTTCCAAACAGAGGAGCAGAAGCATGCTTGAAATTCTTTGGTTGGGAGTGGCTGCCACCCTGGCCACCAAGGCTCTTGTGGGGACTTGGTGCAGAGACCCTTTGTCTCAGTGATTTCCTCTCCACAGGTTAGCCCCTGGCCAGGAAATGTAAGCAAACCTTTTAACTTGTCTGGAAGCGATGATCCTGTGAATAACAGGAAAAGAGTGGTCTGGCCAGCTCTTCAGTCAAGAGGGACTGGCTATGATTTAAAATACAATTCACACAGGGCAGTGGTAGTGCAGGCCTTTAATCCCAGCACTGGGGAGGCATAGTTCAAGGCTAGCCTGGTCTACAAGAGCTAGTTCCAGGACATGCTCTACAGAGAAACCCTGTCTCGAAAAACAAACAGAAGAAAAAAATACAATTCACATTAACATCTGTAAACAGCCTGCTTGGTGCCCCAAATATGGTTTGCTGTGAGGTTGCGGAGCGCTGGCTGCCACTGAGGATTATGGAGGAGGTTCCTATTCTGTGACATGCACAGGTGCATGGGAAGATCACATGACATGACAAAGCTGAGGTCAAAAAAACGCTACCTAGAGGGCAGGAGAAATGGCTCAGTGAGTAAAGTGCTTTCTGTAAAAGCCAGGATCTGGGTGCTGTCTGTAACCCCAGCTTTCTGGGGTGGGGTGGAGACATGCAGATCCCTGATATTGAGAATCAGGCTACCCCAAACTGCAAGCCCTAGGCTCAGAGAGAGACCCTGTCTCAAAATAACCAACTAACTAAATAAGTAAACAAATAGAGTGAAGAAACTGAGGAAGTCATCCTGATGTCAACCTCTGGCCTCACACATTCCTACGCAGGCAGGTACACCTGCGTGTACATGTGTACACACATGCAGACACCACACACATGCATATCAACCGTGGCAGATGCAAGAGGACAAATATTGATCACTTGGGGTAACAGGCGCATTTGAGTGACAGTCCAGTTTTTAAACAGTAGGGCCTCAGGAGCCACCCACCCACACAGCTGGTGCACATATTCCCCAACTGCTCAGATGTTCTATGATCAGGAAATGTAAAATAAAACCTAAATGAAACATTTGGCAAGGTCACTGCACTGCCAAGAATACATGGCATGTCAAAGCCAACTCTAAACATCTTGGAATTATCTGTACTTTCATATTATTTTCTGACCAGATAATCTGGATCAGATGGGAAGTACCCAGTTTCCTTTTCCTCCAGTCTACATGGAAGGTGCTTGGCCAACCCAGTTACCATTCTGTTTCCAGCCTGCCGCCTCCTGCCAAGAACCCTCCTGCCAGGAAGGCCTGCCAACTTCAAGGCTTCAGTAGTTAGCAGCTAGGTCCAGCAGGATGGAAAAATGATTTGCAAGGTGGTTGAAAAGTCTTGTCTTCCTCTTTAGGGAGCCTTTCCCAGACATCAGAGATGTAGGACAAGAGAGAGAGCCCTACTTGCTAGAACCTTCCCCACCAATGCAATATTTTCAGATCTGCAAATGAAGAGTCCATCCCTCTTCACCCCAAGGATGCAGCCGAGAGTAGTAGCCTTCCTAGCTGGGTGCTGGTGGCGCGCGCCTTTAATCCCAGCACGTGGGAGGCAGAGGCAGGTGGATCTTCGTGAGTTCAAGGACAGCCTGGTCTACAAGAGCTAGTTCTAGGACAGGCTCCAAAGCTACACAGAGGAACCAGTCTTGAAAAGCAAAAGAAGAGTAACCTTTCTAAGATCCCTCTCTGACTATCCAAACTCCACAATGGAACCGAATCTGCTTCATCATCGCTTCCAACTTATTTTGAAAGTTTTTGTTCATGGTGAGTCTAAGCCAGCACGTCACTTCCTGGATGGTTTGACTGAGTCTTCCTGTTCACCTGGGTCAAAGGGCATTCGCTGCAGTGTGACACACACTGTCAATGCTGTCCTTTAATCACTTAGCTTCTCTAGCCTTGCAGTAAGAGTCACACTTCTGTATAAAAATAAGCGCAAGTTCCTACTTGGTGAAAATCCTACTCGAGGATGCCGGAGGTGTAGCTCAGTGGTTAGAGGGCTGGTCTAGCATCCCAGATGTCCTGGGTTCGATTCCCAAGAACATCTGAAGTGGGGTGATGGAGACAGAGACTCAGGCTCAGGTGGAAGCTAGAGTTTCAGGCCTTTAGGATCATCCCTGGCCTCGACCACTTGGGTTCCAAATTTTAGACCTAGTCTCAACAGTCTTGTTCTAGTTATGTCTTTATACCATGGTATAGTGACTTTACGATCCTTAAGTGGGAGAAGGTCCCAGTGTGGCCAAGAAAATACTCTGAACCCCATGACCAGGCTGTGAAAGAAAAAAGGCTTAATAGATACTTGTTGTTGGAGTTATTGTTAACACTTTCTAACTCATTTGATCCTCAAAATTTCCATGAGGAAACTATTTTCCCACTCATTTGCAAGTAAGGAGGTAAAGGACAGTGATTTTTATTTTATTTTTTATTTTGGTTTTTCGAGTCAGGGTTTCTCTATAACTTTGGAGTCTGTCCTGGAACTAGCTCTTGTAGACCAGACTGGCCTCAAACTCACAGAGATCTGCCTGCCTCTGCCTCCCAAGTACTGGGATTAAAGGCGTGCGCCACCACCGCCCAGCTAATGGCAGTGGTTTGTAATTTGCCCGATGTCACAGACTGGTGAGATAGGTGGCTGAGCCAGAACTTGATACTGGGTAGTTTGGGTTTAGAATTCTTATTCCCTAATCTACAAACTCAGTAGCTCTTGGTCCCATGTGGATCAATTTACTAGGGAAAAAAAAAATCTCAGATAGGGTTGCCTTGTAGCAACCTCAGTCTAGTTCTTGGCCTCCTACTTGGAAAGGCTCCAAGGGCAGTGTTTGTGTCTGTGTCTAAGGCAGTTGGCAGGCACAGTTCTTGGCCTCCACTAAACTCAGCAATAGTCAGCAAATTAGGAGATTGAGTTGTAAAAGGAGGAATATAGGGGCTGGAGGGATGGTTCAGGGGTTGATGTAGGAGGGATCTTCTGTATTTCTTTGCTTTCATTGGTTAAATAAAGACTCTGCCTGGCCTGTAAGATAGGACACAGCTTAGGTAGGCAGAGTAGACAGAAGGGAGTTCGGGGGGATGGGGGAGGAAGTGAGAGAGCCACCATGAAGCCGCTATAGTCAGACATGCTGTATCTTCCCAGTAAGCCCACTACCTCGTGGTGACTTACAGACTATTTAAGAATGGGTTGAAATAAGATGCAAGAGCTAGCCAAGCCAAGGCTAGAGATAATGGACCAGGCAGTATTTAAATGAATATAATTGTCGTGTGGTTATTTCGGGCATAAGCTAGCTGGCAGCTGGGAGCCAGGCACCGGGAAAATGGCTCCACTTCTTGGCGGTGGGACACAGCCACCCCCCTCTAACAACAAGGGGTTAAGAGTATTTTCTGGTCTTGCAGAAACTCTGGATTCCCTTTCCAGCATCCACATGGTTGCTCACAGTCTCTTTAACTTCAGACACCCACTCTGGCCTCCAAGAGCATGGCATGCTCAAGGTACACACACATACATGCAGGCAAAACTCTCATATGAATAAATAAAAAAATGTTTTTAAAGAAGAGTATAGACACTTCAGAAAAGGAAATACCATGTTGCTGTTGGCTACATGTGCAAAATTCCTCCCTTCTCGTAAACAAATCCTTTAAGGAGGAAGCCACCCAAGGTCAGCTTGGGGTACTCATTTGTCAGGGATGAGAAACTGGATTCGTACCCCAACGGTGGAACTGGGATGGTCACGCCCCTCAGAGTTAGTCCTGTTCTCAGGATTTTAATTTGTGGGGTCAGCATCTGAGCAAGGATATGATTGACCTGAGTCATAAGGAGCAGGAGTAGGGAGGAAAAGAACTGTTTGTAACATCTCCATGCTGATTCTGAAATGATCAGCCCTGACACGGAACCAGGAGGAAAAGAATTGTTTGTGACATCTCCATGCTGATTCTGAAACCATTAGCCCTGACACAGAGCCTGCTTTACATTGTGGCACGTACAGCTATGACGAGGCAGCTCGCAAAGGGTCTGTGTTTCATCTTCATTGCGTGAATTCCATGCAAGTCACACACAGGACACAGATGTTCCACTGTTTCATCACCTGTGTATCGCCGTGGGGATAGTAAACAGCCCTGTAGGGCGAAGTGTCTGAGATGTAGAACATCTGGGCCTTGCTTCCAGCCCAGTCTCTCAACAACTTTATGACCGCAGTTTGCAGAGGAAAGAGGGTGGACACGCATCTGGCAAATAGCAGGGATTGGTTGGCTGGAAGTAAATACGCTTCTTCCAGTCTAAAAAAGACCCTATGGATTTCATCTAGAAAAGATGGGAGGTGGCATGCAGAAATGTCTCTCAGTCTTTTTATCACCTTCCTTATCAAAAAACACTGCGTTCATTTCCTGCATTAATCTAAAACCAAAGTATAAGTCTGCTCAGCAGGCAGAACCTCTTGGGTGCGCGGAACCTCCACAGCGAGTCAGTTTTCACTTACTATGCTATCTGTGTATACGTTTTGGAGATGGGGCCTCAGTATATCTAAGTTTATACCCCCCCCCATTGTCGGTGCTATACTTTAATAGAAAAAAAGTCATTTAAAAGTCACCTCTGGGGCCAGCAAGAGATAGCTCAGCAGATAGAGAAACTGGCTATGGACACCTGGAAATGTGTGTTTGCTCCTGAAACACATGGAGCGGCGGAAGGAGAGAGAAGCCATTCCCTAAAGCTGTCCTCTGACTTCCACACGTACTCCACAGCAGATACCCCTCACCACCACTGCACACAAATTATAATAAATAAAATAAGCTAAAAAATACACCTCTTAAAGGGTTTGGTTTTCCATTAAATGATGCAATTGTACATTATACATTCTTCAGTGACTACAGCCAGACCCAAATAGTATTTGCAAAATAGATCCAGTGATGTGTTTTCCAAATCTGACCCCAGGAACCCTAGGCTGATGGTTTTGATCTTACAGAAATGGGGAGAATGTGTGTTTATGACAAAGACTACCCTGCATGGTTGGTAGGCATTAGTGAAGAGAAAGGGCTAGGTCAGCAAAGGCAGTGTCTTTATCAGAGAAAAGTCACATAAAGATGTCCATCAGACCCTCACCTGCACAACAGGTCCCTATCAGTGGAACCATTTGGGGCCATTCACATGGATGGCAATGTGATCGGCACCCCCGGGGGAATGTGCATTGTGCAATCCGCACAACAGTGTCCAGGGGCCCTACTGGGATTCCACTAGTAGGAAGTTTGAGGAGAACGGGAGCGGGAGCTTGCTCTACTTCTAATAAAGGAAAGAACAAGTCAACTGCTTAAACTTTATTTTTGCAGAAGTTTTCTGCCTTCATCTTCCACGGTCTTAAAGCCCTCAGCAGTTGAAAAGCTAAGTCTGAAAGCAACCCTGAGCTAATTTTTGGAGCTTCCCTGGGAGGTGTAATTTAGGACCAACTAAGGAAACTTGTAGGTGCGCTTCCTCCAAGGGCTCAGGGTAGCGTCCCGTGCAATAGGCACTGGGATAAGATGCCCAGGAGGCCTTGTGCCTTGGGGTTTCTCTGTCTTATGCTCACCAAAGAGCATCTTGGCAGGAGACTCAGAGAGGTGAGAACACCATTTTTGCCACTTCAGGAAAGACTTGGCTGCTGATGTTGCCGATGCCATAGACAGTGGATGCAGCTTGTAGAGCCGGAAGGAACTTCGCCAAGAGCATTGGCACTGGCTCTGAACAGCCCTGCACTTACAGACAAGGCAGTCCCTGCAGCTCTCTGGTCCAATGGCACCCTGTGAAAGGGAACTGTATGAAACTGTCCAAGCCTAGAAGCTACTGAAGCTTCACGGGCGGTTACTCAGGTGCCTGCAAGAACCAGACAAATGCATGGAGTGAGGGCTAGGGCAACAGGGAGAGCCAGGGCGGAGTCGTGGTGTCAGTGAGGCCCACAGCTACCTGTATCTGGGTTTATTCCCTAGTACAAAAAGAAAAAGAGAGAGCCAGCCGAGGGTGACGGAGCTTGTCTGTTTTCCGCAGGAGGCAGACTAAGTGAGAAAGGTCAAAAGAGCAATAATTTAAAAGCTTATGTGCTTTTAATGGGAAATTGATTCTATGCAAATTTGTCAAGGAGTTGGCATTTTAACTTTCTGGGCTAAATCCTAAAGGAAAAGGTAAGGGAAAAATTTAAGAGAAAATGTTTTCCTCCTTCTTCTATAATGTTTAAGTTTGGGGGTCATGAGAGGAAATACTACACTTTTGTATAATGTTCTGAGCTCAGTGGTTCATGGTGCAAACACAGAAGCCACTCTGTCTCCCTCCCTTCCAGCCCCACCACCATGGAGTTTGAGCTACTTTTGCTCCAAGCACGCCTGGATGGCTACTCCCCAGCTGCTGCACTTGCCCACAGGACTCCCAGCTCTCCTCCAGGATGGAATTTATTCTGTGCCTCCATCAGGCCGAGAGTGCATTATACATCCTTACTGCTTCTCAGCAAATCACCTGTGTCCAAATCCTTGAGAGCCAGACCCTGAGACACTAAGACAAAGGCCTAAAGGCCTGGCATGGTGGTGGCACGTGCCTTTAATCCCAGCACTTGGAAGGCAGAGGCAGGCTGATCTCTGTGAGTTCAAGGCCTGTCTGGTCTACAGAGTGAGTTCTAGGATAGCCAGGGCTACATAGTGAAACTCTGTCAAAAAAAAAAAAGACAGAGGAAAATTAATTTATCAGCTACACATGGATGGCTCTGTGTGTGTGGGTGTGGGTGTGGGTGTGGGTGTGTGGGTACACTTCTCTGTACATGCCTATATGGAGGCCAGTGGTCAACTTCCAGTATCTTCTATTGCTCTGCACCTCATTTTTTTGAGACAGGGCCTCTCACTGCCCCTAAAGCTAACTCACCGTTTTGACTAGACTGGTTGGTCAATAAAACCCTTCGATCTGCCTGTTTCCCACCCTCCCCCAAGCAGTCTGGGCAAACACAAAGTGTGTGCTGGGGATTTGAACTCAGGTCCTCCTGCTTGTTCGGCAAGCTCTTTATCCGAGGATCCATCCTCCCGGCCCACTCCACCCCCACGTTGTTTTTCTTTGATATTCAGCCCTTTTGACCAATGTGTCTGTGTTTGCTTGGAGGAAAGGTCTTTGGCTTAAATATTCCTTTTTTTAATTTTTATTTTTTATTTGTTTGACTTTTCAAGACCAGGTTTCTCTGTGTAACAGCCCTGGCTATTTTAGAACTAGCTCTATAGACCAGGCTGTCCTTGAACTCACAGAGATCTGCCTGCCTCTGCCTCCCGAATGCTGGGATTAAAGGTGTGCGCCACCACCACCCAGCTGACTTAGATGTTCTTATAAATTTATGTTTCTATGTCTAACTTTTAAAATTTAGTATATGATGCTGATGACTTTTAAAACTATCAGAAAATACTGCTTATAAAGTTATTCCGTGAGAGAATCCATGAAGATGAAGGACTTAGAGGAGACAGTGCTGACCTGTCGTGACTATTTAGAGCTATTTCTAGTACCATTAGTACCAAGGAGCAGGAACCGCTGCAGACACATTACCGGCTTTGTTAATTGTTACTGGTTATATAGTAAAATCACACTAGTGGCCAATGGCCTCGGTGTGATTTCCTAGGACTTTCCCATTTTGTCATAGTGTAAGCGACTCACTGGGCACAGCACCTTGTGAACACTCGCTGACTACAGAGAGAGAGTGACTACATGGGACTGTGTTCCACGTCTCTCTCAGTTACACCGACATCAGAATGTCATTCACAGAGAACGACATTGACTAAAGTTGGCTATGTGTGTGCGGTGGAGCCTGTATCCCTTGTGTCCTCCTGCACTGGGGCTCGTGACTCTCAGTAACCTTCAGGAATAATGCAGATTAAAAGAAGAGATTTTGTTTAGCTCTTTGGGAAATGCTGCCCCTGTGCGCAGCAGTTGGAGGCCGGGCTGAGAAGCCCAAAGCCGTGTACCGGCGAGGGAGTCCTAACAGAAACGGCAGTTACCTAAACACCACTAACGCCATTCTTTCCTCACTTTTCTTATCCCAGAAACAGGAATCCATCCACGTCTTGCACTTTCCCAGTGAGATATGTTTCGATAGAAGTTCCTCATAATCTAAATAGCAAATCTATTATCGAAAAGGGGAGTAACCATGATTTGATTTTACAATCCCCAGAGATCAAATGTCTTGTTGGCCAATTTTCTTTAATAAATAATTAATTTTTAAAAAACCAGCAAATGCCCCCGCCCCCCGTTAGAGAATGGATTCAAAACAAAGCAAATCTCTGAGTGTGCTTTTATGTAAGTAGAAGCAAGTCTGGATTGCTCGAGATCATGCAATGAGTCTACCTTCTAGTCCTTTCTTTGTGTAGCTGCGTTCCTCCGTGTTTACTCTCGAGCTCCATGGAGCAGTCGGTGCTCTGCAGCAGATGGAGCGAAACAGCATTAGGCCAAGACCTGGGTACCACTTCTGGGGTCCTGCTGTATCCAAGTCCATACTAAATTTTTCTTTAAATTGGCTCGTTTCAAAATTAAACTCACCCAAAGGGAAAACATTGCATCACTGATATCAGTAGGGTACAGCCATCCCTTTGCTAAAGTAGCAGCCGTGTGCGTGTTCTGTATCCCGCCAAACTTGAAGTCACACTTTAGAAACTAGGAGGCCTCTGGCCATCAGCGGCATCTTGCAACTGTGGTCATTGCAATGCTAGATCTGCTACTGAGCCACACCCTTTGCTATTATTATTATGACTGATAAATTAATAACAGAAATGTGTGGGTCAGTGCTGAGGATTAAACCTACGTCCTCATGCACACTAGGCAACTTTTCTAGAGCACACCCACAGATCATTTCTGTTCTTTAAAAAAAAAAAAAAAACTGTGTGTATGTATGGTGGGGATAGGACAGGTAAGTGTGTGTGAATGCCAGTGCTCACAGGGGTCAGGAGATGATGGCATTGGATCCCCTGAGGCTGGAATTACAGGCAGTCGTGAGCTGCTCAAAGGGGTGCTGGGATCTGAGCTGAGATCATTGGAAAGAGCAAGACATGCTCTTTACCACCAAGCCATTTCTCCAGTCCCATTCCTGTTATTAGCAGCCCCTAAAATGATGATGTGTTTTTATATATTAGTCACACATTAGATTGATGAAATATAGTGAGTTTTATATAAGGGGAGTTATTAGACTTTTATTAACAGAAATGCAAACCCTCGAGAACACAATAAATTAAAGAGGTGGATCAACACTGGCTCTCCTGTTGGATCATTACTGACCAAGATAAGAATTCACATCAGTGATACCATCTGCCAGCTTCTAGTTTAAACAACACTAACTCTGAGTTTGTGTGAGGATGTGGGTGGATAACTCAAGAGGTTTGCTAGCCGTTTCATCTCTTGTAATTCTATTTACATGTAGAGCTGCGTAAAGCAGCACAAGCCTGCGGTCCCAGCCATTGGGAGATGGAAGATGAGTTTGAGACGTGGCTCAGCTACATAGTGAGCTCAAGGTAACCTGGGCTATACGAGATGCTGTCTCGAGAGAAAAAAAGCATATGTGTTTATACTTTGCAGTTTCAGAAAGTGATACTTCAATGTGTCTGTGATCCCGCTGTCAGCTTCTAAGAGGCATGGCCAAGAGTTCAGTTATAGAGGGCTTGAGACCTCTATGATTACACCCAAGCATTTTGTGCCTGATTTATGAGGCTGAATAAGGTTGATTAACACAGCGCTACCTACCTACGCTCACATTATCCTAAACAACATTCTCTGTGAAATCACGGGTTTGATGACTAATTCCTCTTCCCAGTGTAGGAATGTAAATAGAAGACTGTCAAAACACATGTATCTGAGTAGCAGCAAGAAATAAGTGTGTGTCACACTGTAGAACAAGATCATCTGGCTGGCACGCCAAATGGGAAGGGTTAAGCAGAGACAGGGACAACTGGCTGATAACTGGGTCATCAGGCAGCTGGAGAGGGATGTTAAAAGGCAGGAAGGGGATGGTGAGGCTGCAGAAGGTCCGTGCCTATGGAGCTGCTGTCTCGAGATAATGCAGTGTATATTCTTGCATTCTTCTGTTTATTTGGTTGTTTATTTATTCAGATACCTAGGGGTCAGACACTGGGTTCTGAAGAAAGAATTGAAAAAGACCAAAGAGCCAAGTGGGGATGGCGCAAGCCTTTAATCCCAACACTCAGGAGGCAGAGGCAGGCAGATCTATGTGAGTTTGAGGCCAGCCTGATCTACAAGAGCTAGTTCCAGGACAGGTACCAAAGCTACACAGAGAAATCCTGTCTCGAAAAACCAAAAAATAAATAAATATTAAAAAAGAAGAGAAAAGAAAGAGGCCAAATAATCCAGTAACCAGGAAGGAAAAAGAATGCCAGAAATTGCAACTGGGGTTCTAAATCTCAGAGGATGCATTATCGAAGAGTGTCATGCAAAAGCATCCAGCAGGAGATTAAACTCATGTGGGTGGCTTAGGAAACTCCTCCAAAGAAAGAGATGCTTGACATAATAAGTTGTTGAAGTCCTCCAGAGTATCAGTGACCAGGTTGAGGAGGACAAAGGACTTCCCTGTGGGTAAAGTCTCTGATTTCAGCCGGTTTACACCCTTTTCTGCTCCTTAAAAACAATCCCACAATGGATGTGGCAACCCACACCTTTAGTCCCAGCACTCAAGAGGCAGGGGCAGGCAGATCTCTGAGTTCCAGGCCAGCCTGGTCTACAAAG